>JAGVVM010020979.1:0-15147 GCA_019149425.1 Psidium friedrichsthalianum | reverse complement strand
TTCAAAAAAAAAAAAAGGCAAGATGGAGGTTAGATATTGCCTGGCCCGACATCACCTCTCCCTTGGTGTCACTAATGCGGACACCGACATATAAGCATGTAGTAAGCATCGGATATGTCCTGGCCAAATGACTTATCAGCCCCAACACCACAGTATAAGGCCCCTAAATGAACATAAAACCTCATATCACAAAACAAATTTCCTCCTCAACTTGGCCTATAACCCATCAATATATAGGGAAGTTCATTGTGAAACAATTTCTCACCTAGGGACCTGGATATCCTCAAGGCCATCCCGATGGCCATTGAACATTTGTCTAGAGTAGGGTGTTTTCTTGATCAATCCCATACCTGCTGTGAACATTCAGCCAAAACTCATGAACTCCTCCATTTCAGAAGTTTGTAATTCACGATAAAAAAACTCATGTTTTTGGTTCTCCCACCATGAAACTTTATTGATAACCTTTGGGTTACTGAAACCCTAGCATGTTTGTTCGTTGGGGTCGGCTTGCTAGCTGGTGTGTATGAACCGCAAATAACCTGCAGATGAACAACAATTCTTAGTGAACTAAGTAAAACATCTTTCCCATCTGATCAACCTGTTCAGATGATCTAATGGAGGAACAATGTTTGACAACACAATACTTTTTTTGCGGAAAATTACCGAGATACTGTTGCCATCTCAGAAAGGATCCCTAAAAATTGCTTGAGGGAAAATTAACATCATTTCATTATCCCCCTGGAGCTTGACCGATATTTGACTAATCGTAGTTCCACTTTGGAACCTCAGATGGGTGCTCAACAGGTCTAGAGATCGTCTGATTATTCAGGAATTAGTATATCAATAGCATGTAGCATGTAATAAGAAAAACACTACATACATTATTTTCACTATTCATAGCCTTGATTTGCCAGAACCTCTGATGTTGTCTCATAGACTAATGTCAAAATGTGAAACAAGATATGCTTATGTAGGATAGAAAAAAAAGGGTCCTCTGTTCATTGCTGCATAAAGCATATGATATACTTATGAAAAGGGTAAATTGAAGAAAAATGCGAACTTAGAATCTTAGTGAGAATAGTTCTAGGATTGTTCATCTTTTTGTGCACTGGACTTGAAGGTTTCAGGCACTAAAACCTACCAATGTATTCTGCAATTATCTTCTTGGTGTAGGGCGTCACATCCAAGTTGAGAAGACTCTCGAGCACATCAACAGGGATGTTCTTGGATTTCAAAGCATACACCCTTAACTTAGAAAAGCGCTTGGTGCTCCCACTTTTTTCTGCTTTAGCAAGAGAAAACTCCATGTTTTTGCTGTCGGGGACTGGCAGTCTCTGAGTTTTTTGTGATCCTCATCTACATTGTGTCATCGGTGCCAAAATCTGTGCCATTCTTACCTGTGCCAGCCTCATCTACAGTGTGAGAAATAGACATGTCAACCGCGAGCTTAATCTCATGGAAGATTAAGCTCTTTATTGTTTTATTTGGCAATCTGGCATGCATAAGAGTGTGGTTCAAAGATTGGACCAGGTACTTTAAAGAAAAGGTCTTGTTAGCAAGTGCCAGCACCAGAAAACTTTTTTTTTTTTTGACACACTTAGAGAATTGATAAACTACAGACTGCAGAGTGCAATTGTTCAAAAGATAAGTGAAGTTCCAACTTACTAAGGATCGGTGAACAAACATGTTATTCTGATATGTTATTGGATCTAATGAATGATCAACTTGTGAATCTTGACAGTGCACCTAATTCTTTCCTCTCGCAATCGAAAGGCAATCACATTGAAATGCTTTCTTCTTTCACAAACTCGCCATAATTGCAAATGGGTAATGATTGATCAAAATTGGTAATCGAGTCTACATGAAGTCCACAACAGAGACTAAAAATTGATAATGATCGATCCAAATTGGTAATCGAGTCTACATGAGGTCCTCCACAACAATGACTACTCCTTCATTCATTAATCCAGACTCACACGGTAGGCACATCTATTGCAGACATTGTTGTCACAAAAAGATGAAGTCCATCATAATTGTCAACCAAACAAAATGAGCAGGACAACCTTGCAGTGATCAAAATGGAGAAGACATAGATTAGACTCCCAGTCTAACAGTCATAAGACCACTTTTAACGTCAAACATTTACTCAATTGCTTAAAATGGTGCTCAAAATTGGCAAAGGATTTACCTGAGAACCTCTGCAGAATGGTTGAACACCAAACCAAGAATGTCAATTGCTGTCAAATGCTAACAATAAGACCGCCATCACTATCCTCCCCTGGAGCTTGACCGGTATTTGACCCATAGTAACTCCTCTTTCGAAGTTCAGACGGGTGCTCAACAGGTCTAGATATCGCCTGATTTTATGAATTAATCGGTCAGGAGCATGTGAAAAAGAAAATAGCTGCATATTTTATTGTTACCATTCATACCCTTGATTTGCTGTGCAGATTTATGTCAGAACCTCCGATTCCATGGGAACAGATTGAGATAAAAGTTAAATATTAAGGGAAGTAAACCAGAAGCCATTGTCCAGAGAGAAACATTTCATCAATTCATGTATGAGAGTATTCCAGAATCATCGAACTGTGTAGGCATTTTGCTCCTTGTGAAATCAAATAAGCAGATTGCACCCTACGCATATACAGCATGAGTCACGAGCAAGATTTAACAAGCTTGGAGTATGAATTTTCTTCATTTTTCTCCTACGTTTTGAAATAAAGTGATGCTTGCAGACCCTTTAATTACCTACATCCAAGGATATGTCCAAATCTTTTAGCGATCTTTCCATGTCCCCCCAATCAAATCAAGTATCAAACACAATTTGTATGACTTGGCCTTCTGGTATGCATGAGAGTTTAGTGTTGAAAAGATGAAAAGAATGGACTGGGCACGTCAAGAAAGGGTCTCTTTAGCAAGTGCCGGCAGCTTTGCCCTAAGCTTAATTTCATGAAACCGCTTTTTGAAGGCTAGTTCCAAGTGGGAAAAACTTAAATTTTTGAAGCATAAATAGCGAGGTTTAAACACAATTGTCATGAACAATTTTGCACACAGAGGTTTCAATATAAGTATAAGTTTAAAATCAAGAAACGCAAAACAGAGGTAGTCAACTTTGCTCAGCAGCCAGGACAAATTGAGAAATTCTCTAGAAGCACGAACAATTCAAAGTCAAGAAACGCAAAAGCATTAACCATGCTAAACTCAGTTTACATTGTCCGCTCTACATTACCAAATCACGCCATAAAACCTTGCACTCCAAGCGAGAAGGAAGCAGAAAATGAAAAATCCAGAAGCAGAGAGAGAGAGAGAGAGAGAGAGAGAGACGATGCACCAGTGAAAATCTGGGAAACAAGAATGCTTGTACTCGCACAATGCGATGAGTAATAATTCGAATTAGGCCTCGTGAGAGAGCTCAAGCAATGGCTACAACAAGATTTTTTGAAGAACAGAACGCGTCTGCAAAATGGCATAGCTATACTTCTCTTTTTAGAACCATTTCAATCAGCAAACATGTTATTCTGATATTTCATTTAGATCCAGTGAATGATCAACCCATGAATCTGGACAGTGCACCTAATTCTTTTCCTCTCGCAATCAAAAGGAAATCTCACATTTAAGTAGTTTCTTCGCTCACGAACTTGGCATAATTGCAAAAATGTCCATCAGATATGGGCATGGCAAAGCAATTGAAGAGTCAGAAAAGAAGAAGAATCGGAGACGAGAAGAAGTAGGGAATTTCCTTCATTTTTTTTCTGTCGCACGTTTGGGAATATAAGCAATGCGTCCCCAGTTGAATCAAGTATCGAAACACAAAACGAAAATTATTCACTCCAGGTGAGAAGGAAGTAGAAAATGTAGAATGCAGAAGAGCGCAGAGAGAGAGAGAGAGAGAGAGAGAGAGAGAGAGAGAGGCGAATTAGGCCTCACGAGAGCGACGATAAGGGCGCCTGAAAAATCGTGGTGGTTTTCAAACAAATATCGCATCGCAACAAAGAATCGAGAATTATTCATATGAAAATTTGGGGAAACAAGGTCCACATACCTTCATTAGAGATAAACGTCTATGTGGGGGATATGAGCAATCTTGTACCAATCCTCGCCTTCATCTCTTATGCACCTCTCCCCCAATTTTGGGCAACCGAGGATAAATAGGTGAGTAAGGGATGCAAGGCTTCGCATTCCTTCAGGTAATGACGTCAGCGAGGCACACCATTGGATATCAAGCCGTTGAAGTGATTGAAGGTTCGTGATATGCTCTGGTAATTCCTTCAATTCTGGGCACTGGTAGATTCTTAGGTGAGTAAGGGATGCGAGCCTTCGCATTCCTTCGGGTAATGACGTCAGCGAGTAACAGTGGGAGATTTCAAGCCATTGAAGTGATTGAAGGTCCCTGATCTGCTCTGGTAATTCCTTCAATTTTATGCAAGCCTCCAAGCGTAACCCAACTAAATTGGGCAAGGAAGACCCATCCCTCATCCAGCTTGGAATGCTCTCACCTTTATATCCACATATCGTCAGCTCCTGTAGATTTGAGGGCGGCTGCAGCCCCTCTAATAGTGCTTCATCTCTATCCCTGATTACCGGCACCGCATCATCAAAATCATATTTTGCCCACTCAAGTGTCAAAGATTCCAGAGAATGCTTCCCTATCAAGTTCGCAGCCGTGGATTCTGCTACTGCATCTGTCACGCTTTTCAAATTTTCAATGCATAGGCTTCCCCGAATATTATTAAGCCCATTTAGCTCCTCAAGTCCGCAATAATTCTTCACAAGAGCTTTATCTTTAGGCAAAATGAAGCGCGTTAGCCTATGTAGAGAACTCAATTGCCGAAGTCCACATGGCAAATAACTAAGTTTCCAACAACCATCTATGTCTAGATTCCGAAGGCTGACTAACTTCCTTATGCCACTTGGCAATTCTTCAAGGGATCTACAATTATTGAGAATAAGTGTTTGCAAATTCTGCAATTTCGTAATGGCACTAGGAAGCCTTTTGAGGTCATCATTGTGAGAGAGATCAAGATATGTGAGATGCTTCAATTTACAAATGGACCTCGGCACCTTCTTGACTTTTGTGGCATGCAAATCCAAGATGCGCAATTTCTTGCAACTTTTAATGAGTTTGCATAGATCTGCTTCACTCATTGGTTCTCTTTGAACACTATATGGATGACTAGTAGTAGACAAAAATGTTCTCAGTGCACTTGCTTTCAAGAGTAAAATTGAATGTTTACCCATCAAATTGGAAGTTATGTCATGAGACATATGATGAGTTCTTTCAGGTATGGGTTTATTATCATCGCATGCCACCCAACACTCGGTCCTAGCAACTAAGCATGCTAGATCATGCATCAAATCATGCATCTTGCAAGTCTCCTCATTCGTGTATGGATCTTTTTTTAAATCTTGAAAGAAGTTTCTCCATAGTAGATCCATGAAATATCCATCAGCAATATCTTCTAAATGTTGACTTCTATCTAATGATTGGATAAATCCTTCTGCCAGCCAAAGATCGACCAAAGTCTGCTTATCTATCTCATAATCTTTGGGAAACAATGAACACAATGCAAAACATTGCTTCAAGTGTGAAGGAAGAAAGTCATAACTTAGCCTAAGAGTAGAATTTATGCAATCTTCCTTCTTCTGAGACACTTTTGGGAGCTCATAATCTTTAAAATGTAACCATTCCTGTTTAGATTTCTTCAAGAACAGTAAACTCCCAACGGTTCGAACAACCAACAGAACACCATAGCACTTTCTAGCTATCTCTTTGGCAATATCTCGCTTTTCAGGATCATCTATCTCCTCTTCTATTCGACAAGCAATTTGCATCAATAAATCAACAGATTCACTTTCAGATAAGTCTTCAAGAAGATGAGGCGGAGCAGTGCGGGTGATCTCTGCAACCGAAGATAAGCGTGTAGTTATAAGGATCTTGCTTCCTTTAGCGCCTTCCACCAATAATTCTTTCAAGCGACGCCATTTTTCTGGGTCTTCATCCCATAAATCATCTAAAACTAAAAGATATCTCTTTCCCTCAATTTTTGCCCTCAGCTCGTTTTGCAACTGATCCATCGCAACCTCGCTAGGCGCTTTCTTCTTTGCACTGGCTATGATATTTGTGACTAATTTCTTCATGTCGAAGTCATTAGAGACACAAACCCACATTTTCAAGTGGAAGTGTTTGCTGACCATCTCATCGTTATAGACACACTGAGCAAGTGTCGTTTTTCCGATCCCACCAATTCCAACTATTGGAAGGATGGAAACGTTTTCTTTCACGTCTAAATTCATTAAAAACTCCCTAACCCTCTTCTTATCGTGATCTCTCCCTACAATATCTCCCTCACGTACAAATGAATGCGTCTCTTCTCTCTTCCTCCGCTCTCTCTCTACTTGCAAATCCATTGGGCCCTCAACCACGTGGAATCTCCTACCATTGTTAATGGCTTCTATTCTTTCCCTCACTGCTTTTATTTTGTAACTCATCTTCAATTCAAACACAAGCTGGTTTGAACGGGAGAAAAATGTCCTTACCTCCTTTGTCATTTCATCGTGGCCCCGTAGCTCTCGTCGCATAGCAGCTATATTGAATTCTTCAAGCACGTCTTCTGCGTCGTATAAAGCATCTTTCGTTTTGCCAAGCCAATCTTGGAATTGCTGACTCTGGTTGGATCGCTGCTCTGCATCCCCCAGTACAGCCCGAAGCGTGGAGACGGTGTCCCTAAGCTCCTCGAGTTCATGCTTGACGCCCCTTGGCTTTCCAATCTTTTCTAGTGCTTGAGGAACCAGAAAATCAACGATCTTTAAGATGACAGCTTCCGCCATTGTGTTCTCTCTTTTCTTTGTCTCTCTCTCTATCTGTGTGGATCACGAGATGTTGCTCCGGTTATTCCAAGGCTAGATATATAAGACCGGGAAATGAAAATCCTAATAAATCTAATTTTCTGACTTCTTTGGCCCACTTGAGTAGCTGAAGATAAGAATTCTCGTCACATGGGAGCCACCAAGGTTGGGTCCGTCGTTAGGTCCGCGGTTTATATATATCTTTGCACTGTTCTTTGAAGCCCGACTTTTTGTCTCCCAATGCTCAAAGCTTCTTTTCTTAGTCAGACAATTTTAATAATACATAAATTTTGGTTAACTCGACCTTGGTTAACTAGTAATCATCAGTTTTTTCTTCTTCTTTTTCCTTTTCTTAAGGTTCCGCGCCGCATATCTCTTCATCCTCTTTCTATGTGTTTTTAAGAGAGAGACACCCTGCGCTTATGAAACTCTCCATATTAGAAGTCAAATATTAATATGTCAATTGTCACTCATTAATAACCAATCATCTCATTTATCATAGAAAACTTAATATAGACAACCTAAACTCAAGTATTGCACAAAAACCTCTTAAGATATTCAGAATATTTAAATGACATATATATATGAAAGATTATATCCAATTTAGTAAATAAGGTAAGTTGATGTGGATGTATTGTCTAAAAAAACATTATCTCAGATTAAATGCAATGATTTTTTTTCTTATTTTAAAGCAATATATGAAAGTGGGAAGGACTAAAGTTTTGTAATTATATTACTCAATTATTAAGCTCCATTTTATCTTTCATATATATGTGTGTATTGTTTAGTTTCATAAATGACACAATAAAATAGAATGAAAGAAGGTAATTGTTGGGGTGTGATTCATACTCCATATCGACAGAAAAACACGAGCTTTTTTTTTTTTTTTAAGAAAAAGGCACGAGGTCCCACTTCCTTGTGAACGAGCGGGACTTGCGAGGGTAGTGCCATTGAGCCGCTAGAAGACTTTTATAGTTTTGAGCCCATATTTTTTCATTTATAATTCGAGTTTGGACTCATAGATAGCTACTGCTATATATATATATATTTCTCTTATAATTGATTGATGTAATTAAGAGATGCGAGACGATAATTGTAGCGAAATTCTCTGATGAACATAGTCCTACAGTAAGGGTAAACCAAAATAAAATATCGTGTCTTGATTTCTCTTTCTCGCTTTTACGTTTTATTTCATTATGATTGTGCACCGAACATTAACAGTAATCATGGTTATCAAAGTTCGCTGAGTTTTTTTAGAACTTTAGTTTCTTTATGCTTTTTAAAATGCAAAAACTGAATTTTATAATTCAATTTAAATATATAAATATTTTGAAAAATTATGCATATATTACGTGTCAATATTTAACGGTTGTGGACATTTCACAGGTTTCAACAAAGTCCTTAGATATTTTGCCAAAACAAGGAACCATGTGCATGTAGCATAAGCGTAATAATGCCACGTTAACCACAAGGTCAAAAAGCAGCTAAACTCAACCATAGTTAATTATTAAACATCACTTTGTTCTTTTGTTTTTTTTTTTTTTTGCCACATCTGTCTTCTTCCTCCTCTGCGTTTGAGAGAGAGAGAGAGAGCATGTGGTTTTCAAACTCTAGAAATTAATAATCAGGTCCTGTTTTTTTTTTTTATTGTCTTCATTAATGGTCAATCACCTCATTTATTTTAATTTTCAACTTCTTTGACACACTTGAATAGTTGAAGATAAAGAATCCTCGTCATCCACGCAAAGCATAAATCAATAATCACATGGGACCCACCATTCGGCGCTTCTTAGTCACAGACAATTTTCGTAATATATAAATATGGGCACATACTTTCGTACACCACTTTTTGTAATTTAAGTAAAAGAAAGAACGATTTTTATAGATTAACTATTCAAATTATTTAAAAAAGGATACAAATAATTGCCTAGTATTAGGGTCCACGTGTATGAAGCCGTACTGCCTATGCAGCACGAGGTCTATAGAAGACGAAGCATAATAATTGCCACGTGACCGACATAGCCAAAAAGCAACTTAAGTCGACCGGGTTAACCTATTAAACTATCACTTTCTTTTTCTTTTTTTTTTTTTGCACATTTGTCTTCATTCCTCCTACAGTGTTTTAGAGAAAGACCCAAGCCGCTTTTTCAAACTCTAGTACTAGTACGATAGTAAGTGCAGAAATAATGAGGGGCAAAGCCTCAAACTTTTAATTACGTGCACATGTTGTATTTACTCTAAACTTTTTTTTCTTATGAGACCAAATACATCAAAGTTATACGCCATGATGCATTTAATGTCAAAACGATATCACTAAGACTTCAAAATTTCCAGCTAAATATTTCACATGCCTGCAAGTTTGAGATTTTTGGTATCGATAATAAAGATAATTTGAGCATGTGTCACAACGAGTATACATCGATTTTCTGACAAGTTTTTTCGCCTTAATAAATGTGTTATAGTGAGCTTGTAGTACTTTATAATTTTTTGTGATGTTTTCCTAGTATAATTGATAGATCAAATTTAAGTGATACTCTAAAACACCCCAGCAAACATTCACGTTACACATGTAGGGCATTGGTGCTTAAATTTCTCTCTTCTCAAAAGCTGCAATGATGCAGATTAGGTTAGAACACAACATCATTCATTGGCACCAAAAAGCTACAACTTTATTCAAACTGCAAAGTACAGGCTAGTGATAAAAAGCTTATTTAACAAAAGAACATAGTGTCAAAATATAGATGAAGAAATACGATTTTACGAGGTTCAGTAATAAGGCTACGTCCTCGGTCAAACACCTCACCCCACTCCTCTTTTTTCCTTCTTTTTTCAATATCGTCAAGTATGTATAGATTCAAAGATATACAATCTGACTGACTCCTTCTACAAGTCAAGTCTCTACAAAATAGAAAAAGAATCCTCTACAAATCAGACGGAAAAATAAAATCCCTACAAATTAGGAATTACAGCTCACGCCAACACTCGCCCTCAAGTTGGCATGTAGATATCTCGCATGCCCAACTTGTCTAGTGAGCTGTAGAACACCTTGCTTGAAACTACTTTTGTCAAGATATCTACTAGTTGGTCTTCGGATTTCACGAATGGAAACTGAATCACCTTGGAATCCAAGTTCTGCTTAATGAAGTGACGATCCACTCAACATGTTTAGTACGATCATGTTGGACAGGATTGTGAGATATATCGATAGCTGCTTTGTTATCACAAAACAACTCCATTTCAGACATAGGAGCGAAATCGAGTTCTGTCATAAGTTTTCGAAGCCATAGGAGTTCACACAGTCCCTTAGCCATTCCTCTAATTCTGCCTCTGCACTTGAGAGAGCTACTACCTTTTGCTTTTTGCTCCTCCAAGTAACCAAATTCCCTCCTACGAAAGTAAAGTATCCTGAAGTTGATCTTCTGTCTAACACACTTCCAGCCCAGTCTGCATCAGTAAAACCTTCGATCTTAAGATGCCCCTCTTCTGAAACTGAAGCCCTCTTCCCAGAGCTCCCTTTAAATACCGAAGAATTCGTATTACACCATCCATATGGTCTTCACTAGGAGCGTGCATAAACTGACTTACAACACTCACTGCATAGGCAATATCAGGACGCGTATGCGATAAATAGATCAGTTTGCCAACTAACCTTTGATATCTTTCTTTATTAGTAGCACCTGATCAGAATATTCTCCAAGTCTGTGATTCTGAACAATAAGGTGTTCTGCAGTTTGCAATCTAGCATTCCCACTTCGGCCAACAAATCCAAAATATACTTCCTCTGAGATAGAAAAATACCTCTATTAGATCTTGCTACTTCTATCCCCAAGAAGTACTTGAGTCCTCCAAGATTTTTCATCTCGAACTCGGTTGAGAGCTTCTGCTGTAATTTTGCAATTTCCTCTTGATCATCTCCTGTGATAATCATATCATCTACATAAATAATCAGCACAGTTATCTTACCTTGACTTCGCTTCAAGAAGAGAGTGTGATCAGAATTGCTCTGAACATACCCATACCTTTTCATAGCCACATTGAACTGTCCAAACCAAGCTCGAGGAGATTGTTTTAATCCATATAATGATCGCTCCAACTTACAAACTAGTCCTGGTTGTGAAGAAGGACTATAACCCGGTGGAATATCCATATAGATATCCTCTTCAAGGTCACCATGGAGAAATGCGTTCTTGACGTCAAGCTGGTGTAATGGCCAATCTAAATTAGCTGCAAGAGACAATAACACTCATACAGTATTTAGTTTCGCAATAGGTGAAAAAGTTTCCTAAAATCCACCCCGTATGTCTGTGTATATCCTTTTGCTACCAACCTCGCCTTATACCTTTCAATGGACCCATCTGCTTTATACTTGACTGAGAACACCCATTTGCATCCCACTGTTTTCTTTCCTTTGGGCAATTCCAAGCTTCCAAGTATTATTTTTCTGCAATGCCTCCATCTCTTCCTTCATAGCTTGAACCACATAGGATCTTTCAAGGCATCATGTATTGTTCCTGGAATATAAACGATGATACATTCGAAACAAATGCCCTTAATGGCTCAGATAATCTTTTAGTCGAAACATAGTTAGTGATTGATAGGCAGACTTCTCTTTTCCTCCAACATCTGGTGAGTATCGATTCGGGGGCTTTCCTCGATTGTGCCTGACAGGTAATTTATATCCCACAGAATATTAGAATCATCACGTAAATAAGAAGTAGGAGAAGTTTCCTCAGGAGTTGGGTCGGGTACTGAAGAAGATGGGAAAGCTGTTCTGGAAGAGTCGGCTGGTCTTGCAAACTCGGCTCCTCGAAGACCTGACCTCCCTTGGGGATTTGTTCTGAAACCTTCAAACAGCTTGCTCACATTCCAAGTCTTCTTGCTCAACATCTGTAGGTAAATTCTGGCCTACTTCTACCCTAGCTGTCCGGCAATGTGACACTCCATCGATTTGCACTCCCCCTGAAGCGATAATAACACCACTAGTCTCCCACCATTTTTCTTTCCATCTGTATCTCCCTTGAAAGAAGAAGTGGTGTCCCGAAAGAAAGATTCTGTCTCAAGGAATGTCACATCCATTGTAACATATGTCTTCTTAGTAGATGGATTATAGCACCGATACCCTTTCTGATGTGAACCATAGCCTAAAAACACACACCGCACAGCACATGATTCAAGTTTTGTGCATTGTGTTTTTGGAAATGTGAACAAAAGCAACGCAACCAAACACCTTAGGGAAATGGTAAGAACTGATGGTAAGTGTACATGAGAGGAGAGAGCCTCCAATGGTGTCTGAAATTCTAACACCTTCGATGGCATTCTATTAATAAGATGGACGGCTGTAGTTACTGCATTATCCCAAAAACGGTGAGGGACATTATTTTCAAATAATAAAGAATGAGCTGTCTCAAGGAATATGCCTGTTCTTCCTTTCTGCTACCCCGTTTTGTTGAGAGTTCCTGAGCATGACGTTTCATGGAGTAAGCCATGCTGCAGAAAATATTCTTTGAGATGCTGATTAATGCACTCGCCACCATTATCACTACGAAGGATCTGGATCTTCCCATCAAATTGAGTTTGCACCATAGTATGAAATTTTTGAACACATTGGCAACTTCATCCTTAGTCTTTATTAAATATAACCATGTCATTCTAGTGCAATCATCAACAAAAAGAATGAACCATCGACTACCAGACACAGAAGTAATAGGAGAAGCACCCCACACATCGAAATGAATCAAAGGAAGGAATTGCCTCTTATTGAAACTGATAGCGAAAAGGTACCCGGTGGCTTTTCGCCAAAATGCAAGTCTGACAATCAAACTGATAATCATTCAAACCCAAAAATAACTTCGGAAATAACTTCTTCATGTATCCAAACGATGGATGCCCCAATCATTTATGCCAGAGCCATATCTGAGTTTCCCGACTTGTAGACGACCCTTGGACCTGATTGACATTCCAGAACTGAAATCGTCCAAGTAATATAGCCCCCCCTTCTTAGTACCATGCCCAATGATCTCTTTCGTGAGGATATCCTGAAATAGACAGAAGTGCGGATACATTAGCACAACACAATTTAGTTCCTCTGCAACCTGCCCACTGAAATCAGTTTCGTAGATAGTGATGGACAAGAAGTGTATTCGGTAGTGAGAGGGAAGGGGAAATATTAACAGCTCCAACTCCAGTCACTGGATATGGCACTCAGTTAGCATTCGAGATACTACGACATCGAGGTTCTGTAATACTAACAAAGTCATCCGCAGTAAAAGTCATGTGGTCAATAGCCCAGATCAATAACCCACTGACTACAATCATTCTGTAGAGAAGCAACTAAAGCAAAACCATAATTACCTTCACCTTCTGTAGGTTTCTTACTATGTGGTTCAAGTTGTGGCAGTAATGACAACTGAGGCTCTCCCATAACTAGAGACACCTTCCCTTTGCCATTGTTCCCTTCTCCCTCTATTTGCTTTCGAGCTTTGAGTTCCTTCCCCAATCAGGATACCTATGCAGCTTAAAGCACGTCTCTCGAGTGTGTTTGGCATTCCCACAATGAGAGCAGCCACCACTTGGAAGAGTTCTCTGTTTTAAGGCTATACTGGTTCGTCCACCTCCTGGCTTAGCCATCTGTAAATTCGGCTCCTGAGCTTTTCTTAGGCTAGGCTTGTCTCCTTGTGATAACATCGTCACAAAACTATGCGTAGTACTCCCACTGCTCAACATCACTGTCTGTCGCATATCCTCCCTGCGAACCCGAGCATAGGCTTGCTCAACTGTAGGGAATGGCTGCATCTGTAGCACATTAGCTCGTATCTTATCTAGGCGATCATCTAAACCATCGAGGAAAATGTACACACGATCCTCCTGAATGGTCCAAATTGTATCTCACAATATCATCTGGGCATACCATTGGATTCGGGCGGCGAAAATCGATCTCTCTCCACAACCCTTGAAGGCTGTTATAGTAGGCTTCAATAGGTCCTCCAGACTGTCTCATTCGGGTCACACATCTCTTTAAATCATAAACCTGAGAAGCATCAGTTCCATCAAAAAAAGTAGTAGCCACTGCATCCCAAACTGCTTTCGCAGTTGGGAAGCGAATAAAGTTACCAATTAAAGCCGAATCCATGGAGTTTATCAGCCATCCTTTGACAGTTGAGTCTTCAGTTTTCCACTTCGAAAATTGAGGGTCTGTAGGTAGAGGCTGAGGAGGTCTCCATTGATGTATCCAAGCTTGTTTTTGCCTGTGATATACATCTCGATAACCTGAGACCAAAACCATAGTTGGTTCCATCCAACTTAACTGCAATCTATGATGAAGATGAATCATTCTGCGTGTTGGTGCCACGGGTAGAGGAGGCTGGTTCTGAGTCAAAATCTGAGTCAATTTGGTGGTCAGATTCTCCAAAAGTGCTTCTATGGTCGAATTTCCCCCTTGATTTTGGTGGGGAATCACTGCTCTTGTAGGATCCTAATCCGCCATGGGTCTGTGCATACGCATGAATCAAAAAAAGTGGTGGATTGCACCTGGTCGAGGCCGATGGCAGATTGGAACAGCAACGATCTGGATCGAAGTCGCAACGGGTCGATGCGACGACGATCTGGATCAGAGTCGTGCGGGTCTGTGCAACGAAAAAAATTTTACGGAGGCAACAAATGGGGATTGGTGTACAGACTTCATAGGAAGCAAAATTTTAAGTCTGCTACCATGTTCAAAATCTAAATTCTATGTTCTTCATCTATATTTTGACATGGTATCAAGCTTAGGATTTGCTTCCTATGAGTACTGTACACCAATCCCCATTTGTTGCCTCGTAAAATTTTTTTCGTTGCACAGACCGCCACGACTCTGATCCAGATCGTCGTCGCATCGACCCGTTGCGACTTCGATCCAGATCGTTGCTGTTCCAATCTGCCATCGGCCTCAACCAGGTGCAATCCACCACTTTTTTGATTTCCATAGCATATGTACGACCCATGGCGGATTGGGATCCTACAAGAGCATTGATTCCCCACCAAATCAAGGGGAAAATTCGACCATAAAGCACTTTTGGAGAATCTGACCACCAATTAACTCAGATTTTGACTCAGAACCAACCTCCTCTACCCGATACCAATACTGCAGCATGATTCACCTTCATCACAGATTGCAGTTAAGTTGGATGGAACCAACTATGGGTTTTGGTCTCAGGTTATTGAGATGTATGTCACAGGCAAAAACAAGTTGGGATATATCAATGGAAACCTACCTCAGCCTCTATCTACAGACCCTCATTTTAGAGTTGGAAACTAAAGACTCAA
>JAGVVM010020978.1:0-10337 GCA_019149425.1 Psidium friedrichsthalianum | reverse complement strand
AAAATTCTCTCTTCTCAAAAAGCATGCAATGATGCAGATTAGATTAGAACATGACAACATCATCATTGGCACCAAAAATGCTACCAACTTTATTCCACAACTGCAAAAGACAGGGCTAGTACAAAAAAGCTGAGTAACATAAAGGAAAATAGTGTCAAAATTAGATGAAGAACATAGATTTTACGAGGTTCGGCAATAAGCCTACGTCCTTGGTCAAACACCTCACCCCACTCCTCTTTTTTTCTTCTTTTTTCAATATCATCAAGTATGTATAGATTCAAAGATATACAATCTGACTGACTCCTTCTACAAGTCAAGTCTCTACAAAATAGGAAAAAGAATCCTCTACAAATCAGACGGAAAAATAAAATCCCTACAAATTAGGGAATTACAGCTCACGCCAACACTCGCCCTCAAGTTGGCACGTAGATATCTCGCATGCCCAACTTGTCTAGTGAGCTGTAGAACACCTTGCTTGAAACTGCTTTTGTCAAGATATCTACTAGTTGGTCTTCGGATTTCACGAATGGAAACTGAATCACCTTGGAATCCAAGTTCTGCTTAATGAAGTGACGATCCCACCTCAACATGTTAGTACGATCATGTTAGACAGGATTGTGAGATATATCGATAGCTGCTTTGTTATCACAAAACAACTCCATTTCAGACATAGGAGCAAACCGAGTTCTGTCATAAGTTTTCGAAGCCATAGGAGTTCACACAATCCTTAGCCATTCCTCTAAATTCTGCCTCTGCACTTGAGAGAGCTACTACCTTTTATTTTTTGCTCCTCCAAGTAACCAAATTTCCTCCCACGAAAGTAAAGTATCCTGAAGTTGATCTTCTGTCTAACACACTTCCAGCCCAGTCTACATCAGTAAAACCTTCAATCTTAAGATGCCCCCTCTTCTGAAACTGAAGCCCTCTTCCCAGAGCTCCCTTTAAATACCGAAGAATTCGTATTACACCATCCATATGGTCTCACTAGGAGCGTACATAACTGACTTACAACACTCCATACAGCAAATCAGGACGCGTATGCGATAAATAGATCAGTTTGCCAACTAACCTTTGATATCTTTCTTTATTAGTAGGCACCTGATCAGAATATTCTCCAAGTCTGTGATTCTGAACAATAGGTGTGTCTGCAGGTTTGCAATCTAGCATTCCCACTTCGGCCAACAAATCCAAAATATACTTCCTCTGAGATAGAAAAATACCTTAGATCTTGCTACTTCTATCCCCAAGAAGTACTTGAGTCCTCCAAGATTTTTCATCTCAAACTCTGTTGAGAGCTTCTGCTGTAATTTTGCAATTTCCTCTTGATCATCTCCTGTGATAATCATATCATCTACATAAATAATCAGTACAGTTATCTTACCTTGACTTCGCTTCAAGAAGAGAGTGTGATCAGAATGCGCTCTGAACATATCCATACCTTTTCATAGCCACATTGAACTGTCCAAACCAAGCTCGAGGAGATTGTTTTAATCCATATAATGATCGCTCCAACTTACAAACTAGTTGGTTGTGAAGAAGGACTATAACCCGCGGAATATCCATATAGATATCCTCTTCAAGGTCACCATGGAGAAATGCGTTCTTGACGTCAAGCTGGTGTAATGGCCAATCTAAATTAGCTGCAAGAGACAATAACACTCATACAGTATTTAGTTTCGCAACAGGTGAAAAAGTTTCCTAAAAATCCACCCGTATGTCTGTGTATATCCTTTTGCTACCAACCTCGCCTTATACCTTTCAATGGACCCATCTGCTTTATACTTACTGAGAACACCCATTTGCATCCCACTGTTTTCTTTCCTTTGGGCAATTCACTAGCTTCCAATATTATTTTTCTGCATGCCTCCATCTCTTCCTTCATAGCTTGAACCCACATAGGATCTTTCAAGACATCATGTATTGTTCCTGGAATATAAACCGATGATACATTCGAAACAAATGCCCTTAATGGCTCAGATAATCTTTTAGTCGAAACATAGTTAGTGATTGGATAGGCAGACTTCTCTTTTCCTCCAACATCTGGTGAGTATCGATTGGGGGCTTTCCTCGATTGTGCCTGACAGGTAATTTATATTCCACAGAAATATTAGAATCATCACGTAAATAAGAAGTAGGAGAAGTTAGACTTAGGAATTTCCTCAGGAGTTGGGTCGAGTACTGAAGAAGATGGGGAAAGCTGTTCTGGAAGAGTCGCTAGTCTTGCAAACTCGGCTCCTCGAAGACCTGACCTCCCTTGACGGGATTTGTTCTAAAACCTTCAAAACAGCTTGCTCACATTCCAAGTCTTCTTGCTCAACATCTGTAGGTAAATTCTGGCCTACTTCTACCCTAGCTGTCGTGGTAATGTTGACACTCCATGATTTGCACTCCCCTGAAGCGATAATAACACCACTAGTCTCCCACCAATTTTTCTTTTCCATCTGTATCTCCCCTTGAAAAGAAGAAGTGGTGTCCCGAAAGAAAGATTCTGTCTCAAGGAATGTCACATCCATTGTAATATAGTTTCTTAGTAGATGGATTATAGCACCGATACCCTTTCTGATGTGAACCATAGCCTAAAACACACACCGCACACACATGATTCAAGTTTTGTGCATTGTGTTTTGGAATGTGAAAAACAACAAAAGCAACGCAACCAAACACCTTAGGGAAATGGTAAGAACCGATGGTAAGTGTACATGAGAGGAGAGAGCCTCCAATGGTGTCTGAAATTCTAACACCTTCGATGGCATTCTATTAATAAGATGGACCGCTGTAGTTACTGCATTATCCCAAAAACGGTGAGGGACATTATTTTCAAATAATAAAGAATGAGCTGTCTCAAGGATATGCCTGTTCTTCCTTTCTGCTACCCCGTTTTGTTGAGGAGTTCCTGAGCATGACGTTTCATGGAGTAAGCATGCTGCAGAAAATATTCTTTGAGATGCTGATTAATGCACTCACCACCATTATCACTACGAAGGATCTGGATCTTCCCATCAAATTGAGTTTGCACCATAGTATGAAAATTTTTGAACACATTGGCAACTTCATCCTTAGTCTTTATTAAATATAACCATGTCATTCTAGTGCAATCATCAACAAAAAGAATGAACCATCGACTACCAGACACAGAAGTAATAGGAGAAGCACCCCACACATCGAAATGAATCAAGAGAAAGGAATTGCACTCTTATTGAAACTGATAGGAAAAGGTACCCGGTGGCTTTTCGCCAAAATGCAAGTCTGACAATCAAACTGATAATCATTCAAACCCAAAATAACTTCGAAAATAACTTCTTCATGTATCCAAAATGATGGATGCCCCAATCATTTATGCCAGAGCCATATCTGAGTTTCCCGACTTGTAGACGACCCTTGGACCTGATTGACATTCCCAGAACTGAAATCGTCCAAGTAATACAGCCCCCCCTTCTTAGTACCAGCCCAATGATCTCTTCGTGAGGATATCCTGAAATAGACAGAAGTGCGGATACATTAGCACAACACAATTTAGTTCCTCTGCAACCTGCCCAACTGAAATCAGTTTCGTAGATAGTGATGGGACAAGAAGTGTATTCGGTAGTGAGAGGAAGGGGAAATATTAATAGCTCCAACTCCAGTCACTGGATATGGCACTCCATTAGCATTCGAGATACTACGACGTCGAGGTTCTGTAATACTAACAAAGTCATCCGCAGTAAAAGTCATGTGGTCAATAGCCCAGAGTCAATAACCCACTGACTACAATCATTCTGTAGAGAAGCAACTAAAGCAAACCATAATTACCTTCACCTTCTGTAGGTTTCTTACTATGTGGTTCAAGTTGTGGCAGTAATGACAACTGAGGCTCTCCCATAACTAGAGACACCTTCCCTTGCCATTGTTCCCTTCTCCCTCTATTTGCTTTCGAGCTTTGAGTTCCTTCCACCAATCAGGATACCTATGCAGCTTAAAGCACGTCTCTCGAGTGTGTTTGGCATTCCCACAATGAGAGCAGCCACCACTTGGAAGAGTTCTCTGTTTTAAGGCTATACTGGTTCGTCCACCTCCGGCTTAGCCATCTGTAAATTCGGCTCCTGAGCTTTTCTTAGGCTAGGCTTGTCTCCTTGTGATAACATCGTCACAGAACTATGCGTAGTACTCCCACTGCTCAACATCACTGTCTGTCGCATATCCTCCCTGCGAACCCGAGCATAGGCTTGCTCAACTGTAGGGAATGGCTGCATTGTAGCACATTAGCTCGTATCTTATCTAGGCGATCATCTAAACCATCGAGGAAAATGTACACACGATCCTCCTGAATGGCCAAATTGTATCTCACAATATTATCTGGGCATACCATTGGATTCGGGCGGCGAAAATCGATCTCTCTCCACAACCCTTGAAGGCTGTTATAGTAGGCTTCAATAGGTCCTCCAGACTATCTCATTCGGTCACACATCTCTTTAAATCATAAACCTGAGAAGCATCAGTTCCATCAAAAAAGTAGTAGCCACTGCATCCCAAACTGCTTTCGCAGTTGGGAAGCGAATAAAGTTACCAATTAAAGCCGAATCCATGGAGTTTATAGCCATCCTTTGACAGTTGAGTCTTTAGTTTCCACCTCTCGAAATTGAGGGTCTGTAGGTAGAGGCTGAGGAGGTCTCCATTGATGTATCCCAGCTTGTTTTTGCCTGTGATATACATCTCGATAACCTGAGACCAAAACCATAGTTGGTTCCATCCAACTTAACTGCAATCTATGATGAAGATGAATCATTGCTGCAGTTTGGTATCGGGTAGAGGAGGTTGGTTCTGAGTCAAAATCTGAGTTAATTGGTGGTCAGATTCTCCAAAAGTGCTTCTGTGTCGAATTTTCCCCTTGATTTTGGTGGGGAATCACTGCTCTTGTAGGATCCTAATCCGCCATGGGTCTGTACAAGCAAGAAAAAAAAAGCAGTGGATTGCACCTGGTTGAGGCCGATGGCGGATTGGAAACAGCAACGATCTGGTATCGAAGTCGCAACGGCGTCGAGCGACGACGAAAAAAATCTGGGACAAAAAACAGTCAGAAGTCGTGGCGGGCTGTGCAACGAAAAAAATTTTCGAGGCAACAAATGGGGATTGGTGTACAGTACTCATCGGGAAGCAAACTAAGCTCTGATACCATGTCAAAATATAGATGAAGAACATAGATTTATATTTTGACAATGGTATCAGAGCTTAGGATTTGCTTCCTATGAGTACTGTACACCAATCCCCATTTGTTGCCTCGTAAAATTTTTTTCGTTGCACAGACCCGCCACGACTCTGATCCAGATCGTCGTCGCATCGACCGTTGCGACTTCGATCCAGATCGTTGCTGTTCCAATCTGCCATCGGCCTCAAACCAGGTGCAATCCACCACTTTTTTGTAGTCATGCATATGTACAGACCCATGGCGGATTAGGATCCTACAAGAGCAGTGATTCCCCACCAAAATCAAGGGGAAAATTCGACCATAGAAGCACTTTTGGAGAATCTGACCACCAAATTAACTCAGATTTTGACTCAGAACCAACCTCCTCCTACCCGTGATACCAATACTGCAGCATGATTCACTTCATCACAGATTGCAGTTAAGTTGGATGGAACCAACTATGGTTTATGGTCTCAGGTTATCGAGATGTATGTCACAGGCAAAAACAAGTTGGGATATATCAATGGAGACCTACCCTCAGCCTCTATCCTACAGACCCTCAATTTTAGAGGTGGAAACTAAAGACTCAACTGTCAAAGGATGGCTAATAAACTCCATGGATTCGGTTTTAATTGGTAACTTTATTCGCTTCCCAACTGCGAAAGCAGTTTGGGATGCAGTGGCTACTACTTTTTTTGATGGAACTGATGCTTCTTAAGTTTATGATTTAAAGAGATGTGTGACCCGAATGAGATAGTCTGGAGGACCTATTGAAGCCTACTATAACAGCCTTCAAGGGTTGTAGAGAGAGATCGATTTTCGCCTCCCGAATCCAATGGTATGCCCAGATAATATTGTGAGATACAATTTGGACCATTCAGGAGGATCGTGTGTACATTTTCCTCGATGGTTTAGATGATCGCCTAGATAAGATACGAGCTAATGTGCTACAGATGCAGCCATTCCCTACAGTTGAGCAAGCCTATGCTCGGGTTCGCAGGGAGGATATGCGACAACAGTGATGTTGAATAGTGGGAGTACTACGCATAGTTCTGTGACGATATATCACAAGGAGACAAGCCTAGCCTAAGAAAAGCTCAGGAGCCGAATTTACAGATGGCTAAGCCAGGAGGTGGAACAACCAGTATAGCCTTAAAACAGAGAACTCTTCCAAGTGGTGGCTGCTCTCATTGTGGGAATGCCAAACACACTCGAGAGACATGCTTTAAGCTGCATAGGTATCTGATTGGGAGAAGGAACTCAAAGCTTGAAAGCAAACAGAGGGAGAAGGGAACAATGGCAAAGGAAAGGTGTCTCTAGTTATGGAGAGCTTCAGTTGTCATTACTGCCACAACTTGAACCACATAGTAAGAAACCTACAAAGGTGAGGTAATTATGGTTTTGCTTAAGTGCTTCTCTACAGAATGATTGTAGTCAGTGAGTTATTGACTCTAGGGCTATTGACCACATGACTTTTACTGCAGATGACTTTGTTAGTATTACAGAACCTCGACGTCATAGTATCTCGAATGCTAACGAGTGCCATATCCAGTGACTGGAGTTGGAGCTTGTTAATATTTCCCCTTCCCTCTCACTACCGAATACACTTCTTGTCCATCACTATCTACGAAACTGATTTCAGTTGGCAGGTTGCAGAGGAACTAAATTGTGTTGTGCTAATGTATCCGCACTTCTGTCTATTTAGGATATCCTCACGAAGGAGATCATTGGGCATGGTACTAAGAAGGGGGGGCTGTATTACTTGGACGATTTCAGTTCTGGGAATGTCAATCAGGTCCAAGGGTCGTCTACAAGTCGGGAAACTCAGATATGGCTTTAGCATAAATGATTGGGCATCCATCGATTTGGATACATGAAGAAGTTATTTCCGAAGTTATTTTTGGGTTTGAATGATTATCAGTTTGATTGTCAGACTTGCATTTTGGCTGAAAAGCCATCGGGTACCTTTTCCTATCAGTTTCAATAAGAGTGCAATTCCTTTCTCTTTGATTCATTCCGATGTGTGGGGTGCTTCTCTATTACTTCTGTGTCTGGTAGTCGATGGTTCGTTCTTTTTGTTGATTGATTGCACTAGAATGACATGGTTATATTTAATAAAGACTAAGATGAAGTTGCCAATGTGTTCAAAAATTTCCTACTTTGTGCAAACTCAATTTGATGGAAGATCCAGATCCTTCATAGTGATAATGGTGGTGAGTACATTAATCAGCATCTCAAAGAATATTTTCTGCAGCTGGCTTACTCCATGAAACGTCATGCTCAGAACGCCTCAACAAAACGGGGTAGCAGAAAGGAAGAACAGGTATCCTTGAGACAAGCTCATTCTTTATTATTTGAAAATAATGTCCCTCACCGTTTTTGGGATAATGCAGTAACTACAGCCGTTCATCTTATTAATAGAATGCCATCGAAGGTGTTAGAATTTCAGACACCATTGGAGGCTCTCTCCTCTCATGTACACTTACCATCGGTTCTTACCATTTCCCCTAAGGTGTTTGGTTGCGTTGCTTTTGTTCACATTCCAAAAAAACACAATGCACAAAAACTTGAATCATGTGCTGTGCGTGTGTGTTTTTAGGCTATGGTTCACATCAGAAAGGGTATCGGTGCTATAATCCATCTACTAAGAAGACATATGTTACAATGGATGTAACATTTCCTTGAGACAGAATCTTTTATTCGGGACACCACTTCTTCTTTTAGGTGGAGATACAGATGGAAAAGAAAAATTGGTGGGAGACTAGTGGTGTTATTATCTCTTCAGGGGGAGTGCAAATCAATGAGTGTCAACATTACCACCGACAGCTAGGGTAGAAGTAGGCCAGAATTTACCTACAGATGTTGAGCAAGAAGACTTGGAATGTGAGCAAGCTGGTTTGAAGGTTTCAGAACAAATCCCGTCAAGGGGAGGTCAGGTCTTCGAGGAGTCGAGTTTGCAAGACCAGTCGACTCTTCCAGAACAGCTTTCCCGTCTTCTTCAGTACTCGACCCAACTCCTGAGGTAAATTCTACCCTACTTCTATTTACGTGATGATTCTAAATTTCTGTGGATATAAATTACCTGTCAGGCACAATCGAGGAAAACCCCCAAATCGATACTCACCAGATGTTGGAGGAAAAGAGAAGTCTGCCTATCCGATCACTAACTATGTTTCGACTAAAAGATTATCGGAGCCATTAAGGGCATTTTTTCGAATGTATCATCGGTTTATATTCCAGGAACAATACATGAGCCTTGAAGATCCTATGTGGAGTTCAAGCTATGAAGGAAGAGATGGAGGCATTGCAGAAAAAAAATACTTGGAAGCTAGTGGAATTGCCCAAAGGAAAGAAAATAGTGGGATGCAAATGGGTGTTCTCAGTCAAGTATAAAGCAGATGGGTCCATTGAAAGGTATAAGCGAGGTTGGTAGCAAAAGGATATACACAGACATACGGGGTGGATTTTAGGAAACTTTTTCACCTGTTGTGAAACTAAATACTGTATGAGTGTTATTGTCTCTTGTAGCTAATTTAGATTGGCCATTACACCAGCTTGACGTCAAGAACGCATTTCTCTATGTGACCTTGAAGAGGATATCTATATGGATATTCCACCGGGTTATAGTCCTTCTTCACAACCAGGACTAGTTTGTAAGTTGGAGCGATCATATATGGATTAAAACAATCTCTCCTGAGCTTGGTTTGGACAGTTCAATGTGGCTATGAAAAGATATGGGTATGTTCAGAGCAATTCTGATCACACTCTCTCTTGAAGCGAAGTCAAGGTAAGATAACTGTACTGATTATTTATGTAGATGATATGATTATCACAGAGATGATCAAGAGGAAATTGCAAAATTACAACAGAAGCTCTCAACCGAGTTTGAGATGAAAAATCTTGAGGACTCAAGTACTTCTTGGGGATAGAAGTAGCAAGATCTAATAGAGGTATTTTTCTATTCTCAGAGGAAGTATATTTTGATTTGTTGCCGAAGTGGAATGCTAGATTGCAAACTGCAGAAACACCTATTGTTCAGAATCACAGACTTGGAGAATATTCTGATCAGGGTGCCTACTAATAAAGAAAGATATCAAAGGTTAGTTGGCAAACTGATCTATTTATCGCATACGCATCCTGATATTGCTATGCAGTGAGTGTTGTAAGTCAATTTATGCACGCTCCTAGTGAAGTCATATGGATGGTGTAATATGAATTCTTCGGTATTTAAAGGGAGCTCGGGAAGAGGGCTTCAGTTTCAGAAGATGGGGCATCCTAAGATCGAAGGTTTTACTGATGTAGACGGGCTGGAAGTGTGTTAGACAGAAGATCAACTTCAGGATACTTTACTTTCGTGGGAGGAATTTGGTTACTTGGAGGAGCAAAAAATAAAAGGTAGTAGCTCTCTCAAGTGCAGAGGCAGAATTTAGAGGAATGGCTAAGGGATTGTGTGAACTCCTATGGCTTCGAAAACTTATGACAGAACTCGATTTCGCTCCTATGTCTGAAATGGAGTTGTTTTGTGATAACAAAGCAGCTATCGATATATCTCACAATCCTGTCCAACATGATCGTACTAAACATGTTGAGGTGGATCGTCACTTCATTAAGCAGAACTTGGATTCCAAGGTGATTCAGTTTCCATTCGTGAAATCCGAAGACCAACTAGTAGATATCTTGATAAAGTAGTTTCAAGCAAGGTGTTCTACAGCTCACTAGACAAGTTGGGCATGCGAGATATCTACGTGCCAACTTGAGGGAGAGTGTTGGCGTGAGCTGTAATTCCCTAATTTGTAGGGATTTTATTTTTCTTCGTCTGATTTGTAGAGGATTCTTTTTTCCATTTTGTAGAGACTTGACCTTAGTAAGGAGTCAGTCAGATTGTATATCTTTGAATTATACATATTTGACGATATTGAAAAAAGAAGGAAAAAAAGAGGAGTGGGGTGTGAGGTGTTTGACCAAGGACGTAGGCTTATTGCCAAACCTCGTAAAATCTATGTTCTTCATCTATATTGTGACACTATGTTTCTTTGTTACTTCAGCTTTTTGACTAGCCTGTACTTTTTGCAGTTGTGGAACCCCTAAAGTTGTAGCTTTTATGGACTGTGCCAATAATGATGTGTGTTCTAACCTAATCTGCATCATTGCATGCTTTTGAGAAGAGAGAAATTTT
>JAGVVM010020975.1:0-44316 GCA_019149425.1 Psidium friedrichsthalianum | reverse complement strand
TCGGGTCGGCCCGACCCGATGACCCGACCGGCCAGAAAAGGATCAAATTGAGCTATAATTCGTCTTTTTTGTGAAATTGAGGCCAAAGATGGATTTCCCACGATGGATTACCTTTGGGAATGAGGCCCTTGTGGAAGATTTGCTTGAAATTGGACGAAAACCCCCGAATTTTCGGTTTGACCCGAGTATCCAACTTGCAAAACTCAAACATTTAAGGACCTTTTGCAAAAAAATTGATGCCACCGATGGATTCAGAAGGCACAAAACTAGGGGGTGACATGCCCCAATTTTCAATTCAGTCCCCAGAGGAATTTTTAATTGCATTTCAAGCACTCTTGAGGACTAAATTGAAGAATTGAAAATTGCACTTTGCCCTTTTGTGCGAAATTGGGCAATCCAGCGGATTCTTGGACTGGATTTTAATTTTAGAAAATAGAGGGTGGTGACATGATTTCGAAAATGTAAAAACCCAAAATTACAGAATTAAAATGGAATTTCTATATTTTTTTTAATTAATTTGAAAATGTGATTTACAAAGCAAACCCCATTTCCAGATTAGTTTTTTCAAAATTTCTTTGGCCAAAATGAAGAGAAAATTAAGAGAAAAATATGGACTATTTTTCCATATTTTGTGGCCATGGATGCTATTTTTTATTAATTTTTTGTATTTTTCTATTTTCTGAAAACTATTAAAAAATGCAAAAAATATGAAAAATTATTTTTTTGTTCAAAATTGGTTCCTTAGGCTGGGCTAGGGCTTCCAAAGTTGATTTTGTAATTTTCTCATTTCTTCTTGATTTTTTATGAATTTTCGAAAATAAAATGCAAAAATGCCGAAAATATGAAAAATATATTTTTGCTCAAAATTGGATCCTTAGGCCAAACCTAGGTCCCCAAAGCTGATTTTTCAATTTTTTTGAATTTTTATGGATTTTCTAAAAAATTTCTAAAAAATAAATTGCTGAGAATCAAGTGTCAACACAATTCCATACAAGAATATAAATATGGGTATGGTGATCAAGTTTATTGAAGAATATTATTCACTGGTTTGGGTTGCCTAAGACTATCACAGCGGATCAAGGTACAGTGTTCACTGGCTGAGAAGTGATGAATTTTGCTCAATCAAGAGGAATTAAGATGTTGCATTCGACACCGTATTATCCGCAAGCTAATGGATAAGCCGAAACTACAAATAAAATAGTTGTAGAGTTGATCAAGAAACATTTAGAGGAAAACCCAAGAAAATGGGAGACTCATTGCTGTCAACAGTGCTGTGGGCTTATCGAACCTCTAGAAGATCAAGTATAGGTGTTAGTCCATATATGCTACCGATGGAAATAACAGTGAAGTCCTTGAGAGTTCAACTTTAAAGTGAGATACTTCCCGAAGATTATCAAGATTGGATGCATATTAATCTTGATGACTTGGATGAAGTTCAAACAATGGCCTTGGACAGGTTATTAGCGCAAAAGAAAAGAGTAGCCCGAGCTTATAATAAAAGAGTGAAGGAAAGCGATTTTCCATTGGTGATTTGGCGTGGAAGACCATTCTGCCAGTTAATCAACAAGATTCAAAGTTCGGTAAATGGGCACCAAATTGGGAAGGACCATATTTGGTTACCGAGGTGATGAATGGGAACGCATACCGATTGATAGATATTGATGGAAAAGAGCTTTTTCGTTTAATCAATGGGAGATATCTAAAGAAATATCATCCTTCGGTATGGGAAGCACAACAATAATAAAAGCAACAACATTAGTCCAAGAAACGAAAGTATGCTCCGATCCTAGCCACTAAAATCCTCAGATTGATGTTCAAGGTGCGAGTCTTGGTGATGAGATGAGAATGATGACTTAAGTCATGTTGAAGATTTGCTCGTCGTAATTCTAAATCAGTTAGTCGGTATGTCTTGGTGCGAATAGCCCTGACAAGTTCCTCGACTTCATAAGCTCTGGTGTGGGATAAATGGGATAGTATCTTAACTGATAATTCGGCGTGCTTTAACTTATTTTCTAATTCTAAGGATCTTCATTGATCATAGATGAGTTCTAAAAGAAAGGCGCAAGTATTCTCAGCATGGTGGACATCCAGTTGGAGTTGAGTACTTATATGATTCGCCGAATGATATTCTTCCTTTAATATAGATAGTTGGGAAGATTCTCTTGAGATGTAAATCCCGAGTGCTTCAGCCTCTTGGACCACAAGTTCCATGTGATGAATCTCTGTGACGAGATGGTAAAATTCGTCTAGGCTAGAGGGAAACAATGAGAGTAACTCCCACATCAAGTCAAGAAAGTAGGGATCTGCAGATAGAAACAACTTGCCTCAGAGTATGTCCGATAGTTTATCGACTTCTGACCAAAGTTCTGGATTCCGAATTATGTCATAGTAGCCATATGAGAGCAGTTTATGCAATTGTTTCCAGAGAGGACGATCATCATGAGGAGTGAAATTTACAAAAGTGACATGACGAACATTCTATGAGTAGATTGGAAGAGCAACAGATGATGAAGAATCCTTTGAAGACATGGTTAGAGATTGTTCAAATTCACAGGTGAGTAAAAACGGTCAGAGAGTTTATAAACCAAAGGATGTGGTAGTTATGAAGACGTGGAGAATAACCCGGGAGAAAAACCGGAACGAGACAACGTGTGTTAGTGCAAAAGGTAAACTGGATCTGTTATGGTATTGCTTCCTCGAATCCAAATTACAAAAGGATTCAAATTAAAGACCTGTCGGGAAAAAAAAGTTTCAGTTCTTTACATTATTATCTTCCTGAAGTTAAGCTGTCGAAGACACAAGTCAAAGGAATTTCGAAAAGGTATTTTGATTTGTTGTATTCTATTCCCGATCTTAAGTGTTGCAAAAAGGATTTGAATCGAAGACTTTTTGGGAAAAGGATTTCAGTTCTTTGTAATACCAATATCCCAAATTCCATTGTTACGTGAGTAAGTTGAAAATTTTCGGGAAGAGGGTTTTTTTTATACTATTGTCTTCTTGAATTCAAGCTGTCAAAAGAGTTAAGTCGAAGATTTTTTTTTTGGGGAAGAGGTTTCAGTTCTTTATACCATCCTCCCGAAGTCAAGTTATCGGGAAGAAGTTACGGTAAAGAATAAGTGAAATACCAAAAATCATATTCCCGAAACGGGATAAAATAAAAGTGAGAACACTAGAAGAATTAAATCAAGAATACAAGACACAACATCAGGATCGCCATTTGGCTTTAGCCAGCAATCACTTGGCTTTCTTTATAAAAGTTTGCAATTGAAATTCAAAATTGAAGTTCTGCTCCATCATGTCCTTCCTCCGCTGCTCTGCAACTCGATTCTTACGCTTACTAGAATCACAGTTCTTTTCTAGCTCTTTGTATTGCTTGAACTTTCGTCAAGCAAAGGCGGAGAATTCATCCCTCTTGGTTATACAAGAAGGAGCTCAATTTCGGTAATCTTGAGTGCTACTTCGAGCTCTTCTTTCTTCCTCTTGAGGCTCTCAACTTCTTGCTCCGAAGCAGTATAGGTGTCAAAAAACAGAAGCGTATCATCCCACTGTTCGCGCAGTTCATCTTCAGCAGGCAATTGTGGTTGTTCTATAGAGAGAAAATAAGGAAGAATATGCATGTTAACCCTTATAGTATCTACTACTGCTTCAACAAAACTGAGCTGGAATTCATCACAGATATTTTGAAGTTCAGCCGAAGGCATGTAAGAAGGGTTTCCCAAGAAGATCTCTCTCGAGAGGATCTTAGCTTGCCGTTCTCTTTGTGAATCCACAATCAACTTCCCATAACCAGGTTCCAAAAGGTCCAATAATTCTTGCATTTACCCTTGGCAACCTGGGGAGGGATTGGAGATGATGTCCTCGAGAGATTTGGCAATTGATTTGCATCAACTTCCCCTGATTTGAGTTGTGCAATCCTTTTGAAGGCAGCTCTTTCTTGTTTAGATAATGGGGGGATCTCTTTTGACGGCGGAGTAGCAATTGTTGAAGATGATGGTATGTCAGATGCTTTGGGGGATGATACAGGCTGTGTCAGCGAGGGAGTGGGGTTAGGAACTCCAGCTTCAAGAGTCGAAGTTGGCGTTGTTGATGAGCGAAGTCCTGTGATCCAAGGGAGCTAGTTAATGTGCAACTAAAACAAGTTTAGAAGAAGTGGAGTAAGAAATTCGTATACCGAGAGTACGGCAGAGGTACTCTTTTCAGGGGGAGGTGAGGTTCGGCAGGTGGCCTGATGTGTAATTGGAGTGGCTTCAATTTAAAGAAGTGGAGGAGAAATTACTGTATTTGAGAATTCGGACAATAGTTAGAGTTGAAATAAGTCAAGAGTAGAGTGAATCGGTTAACTTCAATCAAGAGGTGTTGGAAAAAAAAAAGCAGTTGGGGATGAAAACTAGAAACTAGAAAGGGCACCGATCAATTCAAAGTTTAAGCGATAATCGAAGCAACAGAGACGAAGAGCATCATGAATCTGAAGCTCGTCCTAGAGGGTAGCCTTGAGGCATAAAGTCGGAAGTACCATTGGTAGAAAGATTGATCAAACGGGAAAAAAGCCCTAAGACGGGAAGGTTGAGAAGTCCAATGGTAAGATTGAATAGGTGAATGATGAATAGGAAGACTTCGGTTGGATGACGAGGGAAAACATTAGAATAAACCTTCAGAATAAAAAAAAATGTTGTAAAGAGCAGGACCTAAGACGAAGGAATCATTACCGTCATCGTTCAGAAGAGAGAAGTAGTGGCGATTGTCTAAATCATCTGACTCCATGAACTCGAGAAAACGTTCAAGAGTTGCTGCAGAAGAAAGGTGGAAACTTGAGACACCATTGGGATGAAAACAGAGGATTGGTGTAAGAACTGAATAGAGCGCAACAGAGGAAGACGGAAGAAGAAGACAGATGAACGCAAAGTGATTTGAAAGAAGACAAAAACTTGATTTTGAGGGGACAAAAGACTTTATAGCCGTACAAAAAGCTGAATGACCTAGATTGAAAACGACACGAAAGGTGCCGTTTGAGGACGAAAAGGTACGAGACGATGAATCATTTGTTTAAAAGAATTAAAGGAACTTTAATTCTTTTAAAAGGGGCATATGTTGATATCGAAAAGTCATTTCCTAACGGTTCGGTATGTTGGAAACACATAGTGTAGAAAGACTTCATTAGTAGATCCGAAATGCAGTAAAAACAAAATGACGTACCAAATGGCACAATGGTGCTTTTGTATTCGGGAAGGTTGAAAGAAAATACAGAGAGATACCGAATGGAAAATGCAGTGTGCGTGTATTCGGTAAGTCTCAAGTATGTGATATGAATATTGTGTCCCAAAATTCGGGAGATATATTTGGGAAGGTTGAAAGAAAGTACAAAGAGACACCGAATAGAAGAAGCAGTGTGTGTATATATTCGGTAAGCCTTGAGCATGTGATATGAATATTGTATCCCGAAATTCGGGATATGTGGAGCAAAAATCATGAGCGCGAACAGGTTTTTGGAAGTTAAGGGATGATATTCAAAAAGAACTCAACTGATCGTGCGGTTACAAATGAAATAGGAAATGCTCCAATTTCCGTGGGCCAGTTGTGAAAATCGTGAGATGAGAAGAGACAAGTAGAGGCACTAAAATTCAAAAGTTTAAATCAGAAAATAACCGCTCATTCAGTTAGAAACGTGAGAATAATAAATACCCAGAAAAAGGGAAAAGCAAAGCTCCCCCCCCCCCCCCCCCAAACAAAACTAGAAAATTTACTTTATTTCCTTAGAAGTATTTTAGCCGTTCTCGTAGTATAGTTGCCTTGCATTTTCAATTCCTTGTATTTTAAATCCCAGTAATTTACTTCTCGTTCACAGCAAGTAGGAGTATTGTAATAGTAGATCGTCTAACTTTCGAAGCCTCTCTACCAACCATCACCCAATTTACATTGTTCATCTCGTTTCTCCGTGAAAACAGAGCCACGAACCCGCACTAATAAAATCGAAGGACAAATTTTGGTGAAAGATATTCTCGATATGAATAGCACGAACAGAATAACTTCAATTTCACAAAAAAAAAAAAATGGGGCTGAAGAAACTGCCCTTGGCTTGGCTAAACCAACATAACACGCAAATCAAGCCTGTCCATCTTGCACTTCAGGAGCAAATGCTTCATTTCTCCGGCAAAAGTCTTTGGCTACTGTGCAACTTGCAACTGTGAGATCACAAGACCACATCACAATCATAAAGCAATTGCTAGCATAGCCGATAGCTGAAAGGTTCCAAAAGCACTTCCAGCGGATCATATCATAGTGGAGATACCAATGAGAATCATTGTTATGGAATCAATCTCTAAAGATGAAGAATGAAATCATATCGATATCGGCAAAATGAATTAGAGTAAAGCAGAAAAACATAATAAAATTAGAAAATCAGTAACCATGTGTCTATAGTTGGTGCGGCAGTTAGCAAAAGAGAGGGAAAAAAAATTCAAAAAGGACAAAATTCTGCAATTGTAGAAGCCACAAGAGACTTTGGTTTTCCTTACCAAAAAAAAAAAAAAAGAATAGACTTTGGTTTTCATTGGTGAAGCTCTTTCTCTCGATGCAAGTTTTAAAACTTGTTAGCACTTTATGAGACAAAAATCATCTGTGTATAGACCAGACATTGTTCATTCTATGTTAATCTAAGGTTAAATGGACATCATCATTTTGACATCATGTATCTAAGAGAAGTTGCGACTCGTCGAAAGTTCCACTTCTTTTAATGGGTTGATTTCTTCACATCTCAAAATACCATATATATATAGAGAGAGAGGCTATATGAAGTGATTCATAAACAAATATATACTTCAAGTTGGTTACTACCTTGTGTCGTTGCTCATTTGTGAGGACATAACCCAAAGCAGGTCAGGCCGCCACAATAATTCAAAATTGATCGGTAACTCATCTTTACTTGTCGTTCGAGAGTAAAACATTGTGAAATAGAGCAACTCCTTAGCTCATAGTATTGGGTTTGTTTTTTTTGATCGATTCTCCTTCGCTCATGGTTATCAAATAACTTTTGCTAAGGTAATGCGACAGCATCTCCAATTTGGCCGGTGTCAATTGGCAATGCTGAAATGAGAGGCCCAAATCGGAACAATTGATGGGCCTAATACGAGCAGCCTTGGAACATTTCCTTATTCTCTACACTTTCGTTTTCCTCTCTTTGATCCCCAGCTGCCCGTGAAAATCGAGAGGAAATTCTATTCCTTTGAATGGGTTTTCGAAAATGACAGAACGAGGGACGTATGAGTAAGATACTTCGATCTTTACGCCAAAAGCTAATAAGTGACACAAATAAATATTGGTATTTTCATGTAGGATTTGATAATCGGAAAATAGTTTACAAGTCGCTCAAATAAAAAATAATAATTTCATACTCGTATGAAAGACTGAGAAAAGTTATTTTAAAAAAAAAGAAAATTTGATGATTTGTACCTAAGAAAATTATGGAGAAAGTCTTAAACCCATTCCATTTGTACCAATTCAGTTATGAACATTTCGATTAAGTCCTAACCTTTTAAAGATTTGCTAATATAGTCCACTAAATCAATTTTCGCAGGAAATCTGATGTGGACGCTTTGACCATCCTATATGGCACGACCAGAGTTGATTTGGACGATTTTTTTAATTTCAATAATTTTTCTGAATTTTCTTTTCTTTTTCTATTCTTTCTTTCTTTGTTTTTCCCTTTTTCCCTAGTGGTCAATTGCCGACCATCGGCCACAAACAATAGTCGGCCTCGCTTGGGCAAGGATCAACCTCGCTAGGCCTTGCTTAGGCACCAATCGACCCTCACCCAATTGAGGGCCCTCTTGCCAAATTTGGAGAGGTCGACCCTCTCCCAAGCCTTGCCTAGGCCAAGGCAACCTTGCCCTAACCCAAGTAAGGCCAACTCTCGCAAGCCATTGGCAAAAAGAAAAGTGTAAAAGACAAAGAAAAAAGAAATAACTCAAAAAAATTGTAAAAATTGTCTACATCTGTACCAATCATGCCTCGTAAGACAACGGGCATTCATGTCACTAATTTTCATTCAAAATTGGTTGGTTGGACTATATTGTCAAATACTTAAAAGGTTAAGGGCCAGATTGATCAATTTGATATATATGGGATTAAACTGACGCAAGTGCTATAGATTTAGAACTTTCTTGATAATTTCCCCATTCGTACACTGTCAACAAAAAGACAGTAATTTCAAAAAATAAACGTAGTTAACTTACCAACGAATTATACGGTGTTCGGTAACTCTATTTACCACCAATTTTTTGGACACTTAACAAAATTTTCAACACTTAACTAGCATCGGGAAAATTTTCGATTCATGTTCGTATCTTCAAATTTTGGAATGAAACGTTTGGTCCACCTTCCATATGATTTTAATGCGAGACTGCCTCTCTTAACACTAAAAAACGTCTCTCTGTCTTTGCATGTAATGAGTTGATGGACATGGACCAAATCCAAATTGGATCATGACGAACAGCTGCTGAACAGTCCATGTCACAACTTTAACATCTGATGTGTACATATGCTTTCCTTGTTAAGCTCGAAATGTACGTATAGAGAGAGAATGAAGAGAATCAAAGCCCACTCATAAAGCCACGAAACCGGTGGACGGTGAAGGAGACGAAGGCCTCCGTCACCGGAAAATTTTCTGCATAACATTGACAATGTAGATGGTAACTCGAAACACAATCCGACGCTGGCCACGGGTATCAGTCTGGTGTTCTAAATCCCATATATTTGATCCGAGAGAAACATGTTGCGTTTGCTGCTCGTCATGTTGTTCGGCCCAAGAAAAAGAAAATTATGTTTACGCTACAGCGACAGACAAAAATAAACTTTTGTCCATACTCATGCCCAGTGTTTTGCGTATATAGAAGCTTTCATGGACTCAGCATCGGAATAGCTCTTGCTCTAGCTCAATATACTTTGGTGAAAGTGGCTAGCCCCTCGGAAGACAGCATCCAACCTAGAAGGAGCTCGTTCAACTATATCCGACAGGACCCAGAACAGACTGACATCCGCAACATGCTCTTGGTCGTCGCCACCCTGATAGCTGCGGTCACCTTCCAAGCCAGGGTCAGCCCACCCGTTGTGGTGTGGCAAGACAACAGGGGCCACAACGCGCGCAACGCAATCTACTCCACCTGGGTGGTGCCCTTTCACTGGCTTTTGGTCTTCAACACATTTGCTCTTATCAAACCGGCCACCAGCTCCTATCACAATCAATTTGGGATGATCCCAATAGCTCTCTCCACCTGCATCCTCTTGATCATATTACTCACCTACCAATGCCCTTTCTATCTGGTCATGGCAGTAACGGTCTCGATGATGGTAACGTACGGCTCAGCCTTGTTCGCCATCGTGCCCAACGAGAGGGTTGAGTTCCGCTACGTCACACTCACCACTTTTGTGCCATCCGTCATCAGGGTCGTCATCTATGCTTACCGCTAGTATGCAGGAACGCATTAGTTTATCCATTGTCAATTAAGAACTTCATGATAATCAATGGGCACCTTGGTTAGCTCAACAAAACATTAAGTTCCAGCACATATTTGTGTTGTAGGTGCGTACAAATGCGTTTGCAAGAGAAGAAGCACTAGGATACAGGGGCATCGGTTCTAATACAAAAAGTGATTTATTTCCAATAAGGAATATAACCCCGGTTCCGCAGTTCTAAGTAGAGGTGGCAAAGTTGCGGTTCGGGATGTTTCTGGTTCGGTTACTTTTGATTTCAGAATCTCAGACGCACGTTAGCTGGGTTCAGAACATTTTGGTTTCAATTTTTGAGTTGTCTTTCAAATGCAGGACTGATCAGCTCAGGTCTTTATGAGTTTTGGTTTCCTTGAGCTTCAAATAGTTCGGTACAAGGATCATTTTCATGTGGTTAGATTTGATATATTTTCAGATTTACCACATTTCGGTTTATGAAATTGCAATTAGAAGTCAGGTTGCGATGAATCATCTAGACCTTGGTGCAGTTCAGGTTCTTGATTTTTTGAATGCAAATTCGGATTGTTTCCGATCTTTACTAATTTTAGGCTCTCAAATTTCACATAAATCTGTTCGATTATGTGCCTATTTTGGTTTTTGCTTTGGTTTTGATTTCACTTCCAATTGTTTCGGTTCATTCTCGGACATATACAAATTTGAACTAGTGGCAGACGCACTAATCTTGAGTGTACTATATCTTTCCTAGAGTAATCTGAAATGTGAAACCTGGGTATTCTTGGAATTGGATTACGTGGAATTGAATCATGCGTTGCTTCGGGTTCATTTAAGATTTAAGTTTCCTTCTGCGCTGGGTCAGCTTCGGGTGGCTGGATGACTCGGGTACCTTTGGTTATTTTGAATATGGATCGAATCAGGTACAGGTTGGATTGGGGCAGTCTTCAGACGGGTTAGGGACGGGTTTTGTGGATTGAATCCTAAGGCTTGAATCCCCCTTTTTCATTGTGCTATAGAAAATCAACAAATGGGGTGCAGATTCCTAATTCCTAAAATGTAATTAACGGAGTCACGACATTTGCCGAAGAAAATTTTTCAAAAAACGTAAGACTGTAGAGGCAAATTTCTAGCTGTTTATAACACTTAGTGAAGTGAAATTGAATTTTGAGGGAGATTATAGCTGAAATATCTAAAAGTGCAACCAAATGAAAAGATTGATTACGATTGGGCAAGGTCATACTTCCTTCATTAGTTTCCTCACGACAGCCTTCTGAGTTAGTTAAACTACAAACATCGAAATCACCCACATTCACATTTAGTTGAATTCCCATATAGATGATGTTCATATTTAAAACCCATCAACCGAAGTCCCGGAACGGGGGGAGCACCGCCCGATTTTTATAGGCAAAGAGCCGGACTAAGGTGAAGAACCCCCAAGGGTACCAATGAGGTGACTAATTTTGCATGTCAAAACTCACTCTAAGGGGAGTCAGGAGTGCAGAGAGGGTGGCTTTAAATGACAAAACTTTCAAATAGTTAAAATGAGGCCGCCAACCAATCCGTTCAGCAAGAGAAGAATCAAGAAAAAACTACGCAGAATATGAGTTTCCGCATATACACACGTGTGTATGTATGCTCATGTACTCCTCAAAATGAAAGAGAGAGCAAATTTACCTCCTTTGCTCATAAACTAGTTGACTGCTAGAGTGAACAGCTCATGGACGGAATGGGACCACCGACATAACTTCACAAGGCATGACAGAAGAATGAAATTCAAATGTTTCTCCCACAAACGTAGAGAAGAACTACGTCAGAACCCAAAAGCTCCGTGATGCCAAAATTGCTTTTAACAAATGTCGATTAACAATGGTGGAGAGTTATGAAATAAATCAGATAAAGAAGCTGGATCTGTCTCATAAGTGATTCCCACGTCCATAAGTCCATCTTCACGGCAAGAAGCATATCAAGCTCCATATTCTGGGACTGCAAACAGAACGTCTGATTATTCTGTCACTATCTACAATGCTCGAGTCTAGGGCTTCAGAACTCGGATTTCCATGCCCTTTGCATAGTAATTTTCACAGTCAACTCCAAGTAGACAACAGATTTTCAAAATAGCAGAGCCCAAGCGCATCACATGCTACCCTGCAGCTGGTCGAGAAGCACCTCAGATCCATCACCCTCATCCTGGGATCCAGCTTCATCTTCCAGAGGTCCATTAGATAAGCCAACAAAGGATGCATAAGTTTTATCTTCAAGAAATCCTGACTGCCTCAACAACCCTGCTAAAGCCTCTTTGGTTTCCAAATTACCTTCTTCCTCGCAAAGGTCGAAGAAATAAGACACAGTCACTGGCTTAGGCCTCCAACTTTTTGACCCATCAACTAAAAATGCCTCCTTAAAGCAGGAAAAAGCCTCGGAAATCCTTCTTTCCCCAGTATGACCTTCTGCGAGAATCTCCCATGTACTTGAATTCGGCTTTCCTCCCAATTCCCATTTGATCGCCCTCGGCTTTGTCAAAATTTCTTTCTCTAACATAAAAGCTCATGAGAAGGTTTCCTATCCGGGTCAAAAGATGTCCTCACCAAAAGCCATTCTCATCTCTTTTCTGCCCCTTCTCATATCGCCGGTTTCCTCCCGATATCATGGCATGATATCCAAGGTTTGGGATAGTTCCTGATTTGTCTTTTCCCTATATTTTCCTCTTTGCCAACAGTACCATACAGGCTATGAGATAATGATATCCAAGGTTTGGGATAGTGGGAAAAACTGATTTTTCAAGTTCCCTCCCCTTTTCCTCTTTGTTACCAACAGTACCATACAGGCTTGTGAGATTGATAAGGAATCCGATCCCTTCATCTGTTCGACTTGCTCCCTTTTTCCATCCCCCTCTTTTCCAGCTGTGTATCTTTATACATTGTTGCCATCGTGCTAAATGTTGTCCAGTTGGGGTTGATCATGCTGTCAAGTTTCATCTGTTCGAAAACTTGCTCCATTCCTTCCACAGATCCCTGGGACCCTCGAGATGATAACCAAATATTGTATGAGTACATATCAAGTTGTATATTCTTCTCCATCATTTCTGACACCAGAGCATCAACTTTTCCATAATCCTTAAGATTCATGTAGAGGGTCATCATCACATTGAACGGGAGAGCATGCATGGCATAGCCCTTCTCTCTCATTTTGTCAATCAAGGATTCTGCCTTCTCTTTCATTTTGGTGCGTGCATACGCATTGAGAAGAGCCCCATATATCCTTCTGTCCTTCAAAGTATCCGGTAGCTTCAGGAAGAAATCTTCAGCACCAGAAATGCCGTGCACTTTGGCAATCAGATCCAATTGAATGGCAGCGTCACTGGCAGCTAATCTGAACCTCTCTCCTCTATTGTTCATCCAATCATACACCTGGAGAATAAATAAGAATTTCATGGCCCGTACTAAAGCTAGTGAAAGAAACACATGTCAAATGATGGCTGCAGGTATCTACAACTCTATGCAGGAATCCTGAAAATTTTCACATAGAAACTACATATAACCCCAACGGAAACAATTAACAGCAGGGATGCAACCAAAAAACATGAACAGGATATATTCCATTTCACTTGCACGTGACTGAGTGTCGGAGTTGTCTTTCCTATTGACCATAGATTTCGAAAACCATGGGCCTCCACGAATAAGAGATTTTCACAAATAGCTAGACATCAAAGTACACACTGAGCAGTCAATCCATGCTAACTGACACAACTATGTGATGATACTTCAGACATATCCAAACCAACAGGAATATAAATCCAAAGCATGGTAGCAGAAGTCCAAAAGACAAAGTAAAAATATCACTTGACAGTCCACGTTGCAAAATGGACAACAAACATCCTAAGGCAGGAACGCTAAAATAAAACTTGTACGAGGAACTGGAAAGCCGACAGATTTCCATGCAGTTAAATTTGACCAAAGTAATAAAATGTTTACATACTTGCGAAATGAATGCGTGACGTGAAATGATCATAAAGTGCAGACAACCACAGGCAAAGACATTAAATGTCGGTTTAAGTATAACTGCAAGTTTAGTTGTCAACATCCTAAATCACATAACTACCATATTTGAGATAAACCATCTCTGCTGAGAGAACATCTTCTGCCAAAGCCAAAGGGAGATCTGAGAGCTCTTATTCCATTGTATCGTACAAAGACTCCTCTGCAGAAATTCTACTAACCAAGAGGGAGTTATTTCGGCTGGTGCTCAGCTCGCCTTATTTTGAAAAGGATTCAAATATATTACTTTGTTGATGCAACATGATCAAACCATCTTATGAATAAACAATGAGCTGCACAAATTATCCTATATTACACATTTCCAATTGCTTCCTTGCTATTGTCCAATAAAAATGCTCTTTAAGTCTATCACTTGCTAACGGCCAAGAAGAGAGTCCATTAGCTGCTAACATGACACCAGCAACCGTGGAAATTTTGCAGCATTGAAGATATTAACATTGGACAAAGTCAAAATCTATTAAAAGATTCAATTTGTGATAAATTATCTTCAATGATACTTTTGGATCATCACTATCTATTGGAGAAATCAATTTTGGATCCATGCATGTAGAAACTGTCATAGAAAAGCTAGCTGATCAGTCTTTAGGGAAGAATAATAGTGAGTTGACAACAAAAAATTATCATCGCATCCACACTTCTAACCATTTGCACTCATCATTAAAATCTCATGACCATCCCATGGACATTTATAGAAAAGACAATTGGAGACGGTGATGACGGCTTTACATAAAGACCTGTAAGGTGTATAAGATATTAAACCATCCACAAGTTGGCCAACAAACAGAATCAACTAGCCAAAGAATATTCTCAAGGATGCCAAAGAACGTGCCAATTCTACAAAAGCCCTGTGCGATCGATATCATAGAACAAATTACTTAACCAAGAATAAGAACCACAATCAGGAAACCTTTCCCAAAGCGAAATGAGCAGTCTGCCTGCTTGTCTTTGGCTAGTTCAGTTTTGCAACCTAGAACCCCAACCAAGTCCTACTCCCCTGTCTTGCAAACCCCCGAAACAATGGACGTGCCAAGTTGATCTCAGTCAATTTATTCAAATTTACAGCACTGACTCGAGCAATATTCATTCTTGACAGAAATAAGAAAAGAAAATTGAACAACCTCACAAAGGCTCAACGTTTAAATACAGGGTCGCAATTTTAATAAGAGCAGAACCAACTCCTGAAGGAACATGTAAACCTATCACTCTGTCCAACAGGGCACGACATATCTCAAGAACGGAACGCCAACCAATAATAGAATCGGAATACTCATCCAACCATGAAACACCGACCAATTTGACTCATCTTCTTACCTCAAGAGCCAGCTTGTGCCGCTTGTACTTCCTCAGTTCCTTGACCACCCGACAAAGCTCCCACTTGGTCAGCTTCTTGCCCTCGTCCTCGCACTGGTTCAGCACGGTGGCCGCCCCGAGTTCGGGGCTCTCCATGAGCGATATCCTCTTGAACACGGCGTTCCACTTCACCATCGGCCTCCGCTCGTAGTCCACGGTGTTGTAGCTGTGGACCTGCGACACAGAGCACGATATCGCCGGCGGCTTGAAGGGGTTCGAGCTTTGGCGGAGGATGATCTGGGAGATCTTCGATTGCAGAGGGTGGGGGCAGGACAGAGAGGGAGAGATCGAAGGACTGCGGTTGCTGAGAGAAGGTTGGAGCAGCATCTTCGTTGATGGGTATAGGGCTTTTCAGGTTCTCTTGCAAGGTGGTGAAGTGGGTGGTATGAAGAGGGGACTGCAGGGAGCGAGTTCAGGGTTTAGAGAATGGCGCTTCTTTGCGGCTGAAGATAAGCCTGTGTCTTCGAATTTAGTTGAAGAAAGAGTTGAGTGCAGTGTTTCTTTCCTTGACTCGGTTCGGTTCAAAATGAGAGCAAATGGTGAACCGGAAAGTTTCTTTCCTGTTTTCGTTTCTCTTCTTCTTCTTTAATTTTCCAAAACTTTTTGTTTCAAACTTCTCTGTAAGGTAACATGAACTCCAATCATTTGGACAAAACTATTTTTTTTTCTTTTGGACAAAAAACCTACTACTTTCATTCATATTTATCGTGGATAACATTTGAGTCTTTATAATCCAAACATAACAAAGACCAAAGGCTCTCAGGGGGCTTTATAAGCCAATTCAAGTTGAGGGAGTTAGTGTGTTGTGCCTTGGCCACCCGGTCGATTGCTTGGTTTGCGGAGCGAGAACAGTGGGCTAGGGCGACATATCCAAGTTGGTCCATCTAGGCCTGCAGTCCATGATAATTAGGCTCACTATCCATGGGCCTTCTTCCAGCTACTGAAGCCACGGACTACTAAGAGATAGTCTGTCTCTATCACAGCTTTTAGAGCAGGGAGATATAAGCCACAACTTCAACCAGATTTTTCTCCCCTCTGTAATTTCAACAGGAACTCCATCCTTCACGCACGGCTAGGGTTTCTGCAACACAGCTGAAGGAGCTTGGATCTTCTTTGTGAAGCCAATATCAGTGTCTCGAAAGAATATTGCATCATCTACGAATAACAAATGTGATAGCGTTGGGCACCTTCTATTCAGCTTAATATCCTTCACGGTCCCATTCGCAACAGCCTTGTTCATTAGAGGAAAAGGAGTTGGCCATAATGATAATAGGTAAGGCGATAGTGGATCACCTTGTCTAATCCCCCTCATAGGCTAGAATGGTCCAAGGATTTGCCATTCACTTGGATGCCAAAAGAAACTATAGAGATGCAGATTTTAATTAGCTAGACCCAACCTTCACAGAACCCCATTTTTCACATTAGTGCATAGAAAGTCCCACTCCACTCTATCGTAGGTTTTTTACATATCCATTTACAAGACCGCTTGGAACTTTCTTTCCCTTTTCCTGATTCTCAGCTGGTGCAATACTTCTTATATCACAAAAATATTATCTTGAATCTACCTACCACTTACAAAAGCTTTTATTCGACTGCAATCAGATTAGTTAGCTAAGGTTTCGGCTTGTTTCCCAACACTTCAGAGATGATTTTAAAATGAAATTACACAAACTTATAGCTGAAATTGTGTGATACTTTCTAGATTTGCCACCTCTGGGATTAAGACAATATGTGTTTGGTTCAAAGAGTGATTAAAGGTACTTGATGACAGACAACTATCTACCATGTGAAATACATTTGTTGGATGTCTTCCTAACAATGTTGGTAGAATTGTCTGTTAAGGCCATCTAGTTTGGCCCCAGCTAAAAAACACAGCTTTTTCTCCCCATGGTCACTCTCTTCATTAAGGCGGTGTTCATATCTTCCTTTTCTAAAATAGGGCATTGATCTATAACCAGTTGAATATTCCTTTCCCTAGAGGATGCACATAGAGCTTGATAGAAAGAATTGATATGGTTCTTAAGTTCAGCAGGGTCTCTACACCAGTTGTTACCTCCATTTTCAGCATCGAAATTTTATTTCTCTATTGATGTTGAATCATGGTAGCGAAAAGTATTTCATGTTACGATCTCCCCATTTCATCCTACTAATCCTCTATCTCATGCTCCAAAATATTTGTTATTGTCTCCATAGTTTCTCCAGTTGATCTTTCATATGCTTTAGAATCTCATAGCTCCCTCCCAAACTTAGGTTATTAGTGCAAGCTGTAATCTTCTCCATTAGAAGATCAATTTGGCCTATGAGCATTTTTAAACTTTTTCCTGCTCCATTTGGTTAAGGCTACCAGCACCTTGCTAGTTTTACTTGCAAAGTTCATATGTTGGTTGTTCTGGTCACTCTATTCCCCTTTAACAATTTCTTTACATTCTGGGTCATCAACTAGAACGCTTTAAAATGGAACTCTCTCTTCTTCTTCATCGGGGGCCAAAGAAAGATATTAAGATAAGGCTATGGTCAGATTCCATCGTCGGCAATGCATAGGCTTCTGCTTTGAGGAATAGCACCGCCACTCAATATTATAGATTGCTCTATCCAATCTTTCCCGAACCAGCTCCCCTCCTTCTCTGTGTTGGGATACACGTAAATGCATAGGCAAATAAAACATAAAAAATGTAGCGAAAATAAAACAATCCATACATGTATTTCCAGAGGCATTGTTCGTTCGTTTCAATCAAAATCATATTTAAACGAAGAGGGTTAAAGGATTACCTCTCGTAGCGTGCTTAAAATGAGTTGGTTTAGACGTTCTTCAATTCAAGTCCCAAAAGTGTCGAATCTGTAATTCAGACACACCACAATAGTATGTCGAACGAAAAGACGAACTTGCAAAAATCACCACCTTAATAGTGCTAGCAATCCTGTGGTGATAAGTCTTTGTGTTCTTGAATTTGGTCATTAGAAAAGGAATAGAGAGAACAAATTTATGCTCTTTCTCTTTTCTGCAGACTTGTTTAAAATGAGGGAGAGGTTTTTTTTTGTCTTTTATTCGCATACATAGGATATAGACTCTCCCTCAAGCGACTGTTGATTAGTTTCTTGCACATTACATGCGCACAACCCATGATCTGATCATGGGGTTGTGCATAGCATAATGATTAGCATACGCTGATTGTGTGCCACGTACATGGTCTGCAATTGCACTTGCAGACCACGTACATGCACCTCTTTTTTTTAGTTTTATAATAATAATAACAATTACTATTATTATAAAAAACAAAAGGGTATAAATTAGTATATGTGCATTATGGACATATAGATATATGTCCATTTTAAGCATACGTGTGCATCATATATACGCATGCCTATGACAAAAGATAAGACAAAATTAAATACCATTTAATTTAATTTCAGCTCGACTTAATTTGGTAATTTGCAACTATAAATATACTTGCAATATCATCTTTCATGTTCAACGTCATCATGTATTGGTCAAGGTATATGACAACCCTAGTTCATCATTGAGTCAATAGTAAGACATGCACTAACACATTAATACTTCCAAAAGAATTAACTATCCCGATCAACTACTAGGTTCTACAAGTCATGAGTAACATCTAATACTACGTCATCGCTACCCAGATAGTGTGAATACTTTAAGAACATAATGAACTTGTCAGCTCTGGTTAATAGTGTAATTCAATCTCTTTGTCTAACTACATCCCGATCGAACAAAGACCATGAAATATTATCAAGCCTCCAATTTGATCATGTGTACAAATCTAATTGACATGTATTTATATAAGACATGAACATTCATTCTCGGTTACAAACCCAGCCAAGGATTCAATGCATTGTCCTAACTAGATCACATAGGACATCATACTTTGCATGTAACAAGGAGACATATTCCATTTTGTGCACATGGATGACTTCGTATGTGCATGAACTATGACCATCAAGTATAGAAACAGATTGGTGAATTGCTAATATGCGCACTTATGAACCATAACCATCCAACACACATGCCTCAAGTCTAAGGATTATTTACACAAAACCAGAGTATAAATGATTAGACATTGACCACGCTAAAAACTTCAATGTTGCTAATCGTTTCAATACACGTCATGCTCAGTGAACTTGTCTAGTAAAAGTACCTATTTTCTAACTTAGATATCATAATACCCAATTACTAGTGGTCGTCATTCCCTTAAGTATCTAATACTTAATGTGAAGTTAAAAATACACTGGTCTCAACATGATCATTAATATCTACTTAATGATCCATTAATTGAGAATAATTTCAAGATTTTGTCTAATTGTGAATCCATCACACATAGTCTTGACGTCTCAAGAATAAGCTTAGTCATAACTGATCTTATGAAATCATTCATATAAGTAAATAAATGGACAAATAAATAAACACATATTTGCCATTAATTGAATAATGAATTAAAATACAACTGAAATTCCTAACATATAACTATTACATAGCTGCTTTAGGGCATATATCTAACAAGCTCCCACTTGCACTAAAGCCAACTTGTCTGGTACCCCAAACTCATTTTGTTAATATGTTTTTCAGAAGAAGACTGAGGCAAGGCTTTAGTAAAGAGATATGCCAGGTTTTCTGTTGAGGTAATTTTCTACAAGGTGATATGACTTCTCTTAACTATTTCTGTAATGAGATGGAAGCGTCTCTCAATGTGCTTGGACTTCTAGTGAGACCTTGGCTCCTTAATTTGAGCTATAGCTCCATTGTTGTCACAAAAATAATGTAATCAGCTGCTCAATGGAAGAAGCTGCTCCAAGTTCAGAAATGAATTTCTTCATCCAAGTGGTTTCCTTCGCTACTTCAAAAGCAACTACATGCTCTGCCTTAGTGGTGGAATCGACAGTTATACTTTGTTTGGAACTCTTCCAACTAACTACACCACCATTGAGTATAAAGACATACTTAGATGTAGACTTGTAGTATTAGGATTCGATTAAAAATCGAAATCAGTATAAGCTTCAACTTTAAACTCTCATTCTCCATATATCAAGAATAAATCCTTAATCTTTCATCGGTATTTAAGGATATTTTTTACTGCTATCCAATGTTCTTCCCTTAGATCAGATTGATATTGCTAATAATGCTTACAACATGCATAATATTAGGTCTGGTACATAGCATTGCATATATTATGCTTTCAATAGTGGATGCATAAGGTATTTTCACCATCCGCTCTATTTCTTCAAGAATGTTGAGACACATTTCCTTGGAAAAGTGAAATCCATGCTTAAAAGGCAATAATCCTCTTTCGAAACATTGCATATTAAACCATATTAACACTTTATATATGCACGTAGATTATGAGAGGTCAATCAATTATCTCGATCTATCTCTACAAATCTTGATACTTAAAATATAGATTACCTCTCCTAAATCTTTCGTGGAAGAATTTTTGTGAAAAGAATAGTTTGATTGATGATATCATCGGTACATCATTCCCGATCAAAATTATATCATCAACGTGCAGAACTACAAATGCATTTGCGCTCCCACTGACCTTTTTGTATACACAAGGTTCATCCGGATTTTGATGAAGTCAAACGATTTGACTACCTCATCAAAACAAATGTTCCAACTTCTAGAGACTTGTTTGAGTCCATAAATGGATCTCCTAAGCCTGCACAACTTCCAACTTTCACTACTGGATTCAAAACCCTGTGGTTGTTCCAATAAATGTCCTCCTTGAGGAAATCATTTAGAAAAGTCATTTTGACATCCATTTGGAATATCTCATAATCAAGATGTGCAAATATAGCCACATAATCCGAATGGATTTTAGCAATCGCTACAGGTAAGAAAGTTTCTTCATAATCAATCCTTCTTTTGATGATGTCCTTTCACTACCAGCTGTGCTTGTAAGTTCAACTTGACCATCAGCATTCATCTTTCCTCTTGAATATCCATTTAACAAACAATTGTACAATACCATCAGGCAAATCAACTAGAGTCCAAATATCATTGGAATTCATGAATCAATTTTAGATTTCATGGCTTCTAGCCATTACCAGAATTGATATCCGACATCGCTTCTCATAAGTTTAGATACTCAACTGATCTTTATTATCATAATGAATAGTGACTCAATATCTTAAGCGAATGTCTATAACGAATAGGTATGAGAACGTTCTTGCACTCCTCCTAAGAGGTTGTATACCAGAAGCTCCCACTGAATCAGAGATCGGTGTTTGAACTGATTATTTGGTACTTCATTATTTTCCTTTAGGAGATTATTTTCCGTCTAGCCCACCTTTGTGGACAAACTGATTATAAAAGAAGCATGCCTAACGCCCGAAACTCTTTGGTCAAATAAAAATAGGAAAATATCAAAGAGTTTCTTTTGGATATCTAATGAAGCAAACCTTGTTCAAACCTGACCTCCAAGTTCTTATTCTCAGTTCTTGAGGAAAGTTGGACAACCTCAAATATTGATATGATTAAGGCTTTGTTTCTACTATGCCATATCTCAAAAAGCATAGTTGGAACAGATTTGGATAGCACTTGTTTAATAAATATGCAGCTATCTCAATGGCATATCCCCAAAGGGATATAGGCAATCGATGTAACTCATCATAGACACACCATATCTAATAAAGTATAATTGCTCTTGTTGGGTTTCTAGCGATCCAAGGCACTCGTCATATACATGAAACATATCATACACATAGCGAAAGAAATAAATTAACGGCACCCCAGATCATTTTAGAAATCCCCGTATACTTTAATCGAAATAAACTTTATAAAGCAACTTTAAAAATCATACTTGGATAACAGCGGTTGGTTCGGCTTTGCTTCTTTGTCCTCGAGCCTAAGAGGTATCGAGCCTTAGTTCAAACATACCTGACACCTGTGTGACTTGAAAGATAGAGATTCGGAGAAATAGCCCTTGCATTATGCTAGTAATTCTCGTGGAGTCTTAATCCGAATCCTTCAAAAACCAACAGAAACACAATCTTTGCTTGTGTATCCAAATCGATTGATTCTCAAGCTCACCTTTTCATGAAATCTAGCACGTATATATATATGACTCTCACAAGTTTCTAACCTTTTGAACCTTGGCCTCTTACCCCTATTTATAGAGGTTGAGCGAGGGAGAGAATGAGAAGAGAGGGGCAGTATAAACCGTCCCCCAAAACCGCCTCACGTGGCGGCCAGCTGGCCACGTGGCTAGCTAGTTACTGGTCAAAGGTGGCAAGTTGCAGCCTTTGACCAGCCACGTGGCATTGCCCAATGGCTGTGGTCAAAGGCGGTAATTTTCGCAGCCTTTGACCAGCTCGTTGGTTGGTTGGGTGGCCCAAACGCCGTCATTTTGGGCGGCAATCCCCATCCATGGGCTTTAGACATTCTAGGCTTGAATCTTTCAAATTTCGCGATCAAATCACGTTATTTGATGTGCCAAACGTCTCTGTTAAACAGATAGAAAATCCTATCATACTTTTGATTTTCTAAAGGATAACCTTTCTTATCTTTTCTTTTGAATAACAAACCTTATCCAATGATGATACATGCATAATGTAACGATTACATCATCCATGACATCATCCTAATGTCATGCCTATGTCATCAATTTCGTCCCTTAGTGAGCTTTAGGAAAAAGGAAACGAATCTAATCCGTTTTAACTCCTTTTGATTATCCAAATAGTCCTATCGCATTCTCGTGATCCCGTCTTCGTTATAGATGTCGCCAGATGTCGGTTAAGGCATGTGACATCCCTAGGTTCACCCCTGAACTAGCAGTGAGATTCCTCTAGGAATTGATCGTCTCAAATCAATCCTTAGATCCCACAAACCGTGAGTGACGTCTAGCGACACGGTTACCCAGTCAGAATGAAGTATGAGGACAAAGTGAACTTGTTGGTCTTAGTTTAGTGTTATTCAATCCTTCTATCTTACCATGTCTCGATTGAATAAGGGCCATGGATATTTGAGTCAAACCCATAGATTCGATCATATACACAAATCTATGTGACGTGCATTCGGCGAGACTCCTCTCGACTTCTGCCTTGGCCAAGGACTTTCTAATGCACCGTTACATATAGATCGCATAGGACATTAACCTCATCTAATGAGGAGACATATCCCAACTGTTGCCCATGCCTGTACTTCGTATATAGAGGACTGTGACCATCATACACAGAGGCGGATCAATGATCGGCTAATATCGTACCTATGAACCACAACCATCCAATATACAAGCCAGCATCGTGGCTCAGGTCTGAAGACCATTAACACACCAAAACCAAGCGCAGTTGATATATTGACCAAGCACGAAGCCTCCATGTTAGTCAATTGCTCTTTCGTCACGTTTAGTAGATTTGATCGAACTCGTTTCGATACGAACACCTATATTCCAGCTTAGACGTCTAACGTCTGATGACTTGTGACTCGTCATCCCTATTGGGCATCCAATGCTTAATAGCGAGGCTGCGAACACACTGGTCTCAACCGACTTGTGGATGCCCAATCCACGATCCTTCAACCATGAACCAATTTGAAGATCAGAGACCAACTGATAACCCGTCGCACATATTCTTGACGCCTCAAGAATGGGTATCAGTTCCAACTGATATAATGGACTTTATTCATCTATATAAAGAGACAAGATGAATAAACATGCATCTTGCCATTAATACAATATCGATAGTACAATATTTATGCCATACATGTGACCATCACATGATTGCTTTAGGGCATACTCCTAACACTTCTTTCAAATACACCATTATGTTCTGGAGTTATTAGAGGTGTCGATTATGATAAAATGCTATTATCTTTAAGATAGTCTAGGAATTTAGTGCTAAGGTATTCACCTCATTGACCAGATCAAAGAGCCTTAATACTCTTTCCTGTTGGTTTCTCAACTTCACATGTGAATTCCTTAAACTTTTCAAAGAATTCGGATTTATACTTCATTAAGTACAAATGACCATACCATAAATAATCATTGGTAAAGGTAATAAAATTTTAATAAAAAAACCATCTCTAGTAGTTTCATTAATTAGTCCACATACATCTATATGTATCAATCCCAATATGTCAGTAGCTCGTGCATTATGTCCTAGAAAAGGCTCTTTGGTCATTTTTCCTATAAGACATACCTCACAAGCCGAGTACGGTTCAAACATGGATGAATCAATATCCCCATCATTACTCAACTTGTTGATTCTGTCTTCTCCAATATGACTTAATTAGAGATGCCAAACATACTTTGAATTTGGAGTATCTCTAGAGCATTTAGTTATGACATTTACATCATGATTATTTTACTTATTGAAATTGGTAATCGCATTACCAAATAACATAATAGTATAAATATTATTGATCAAAAAGCTAGAACCCACACATGTTCTATCATAATAAATAAAACACACATCATTAGTAAATGAAAATTCATGACTTTCTTTATCTAAACGAGATATAGAGATGATGTTCCAAACAACATTCTCATAATGAAAATAATTCTTTAAAACCAAAACATGTTCAGAAGGCAAATATAAACAAAAAGTCCCTATAGCTAATGCGACAACTCTTGTTCCATTTGTAAATGCTAGTACAATCTCATTTTGCCTCAGCATTCTTCTTATTTCTATATTCTGCAAAGACATATAAATATGTGAGATTACAGTAGAATCTAAAATCCATAAGATGGATTCAACACTGACCATAAGGTTAGTTTCAATAAATATAGACATCATACCTTCGCAAGGTTGGCTCTTCGGCTTAACCTTTAAGCTCATGAGGTACTTCTTACAGTTCCTCCTCTAGTGTCCCATGACACTACAGTAATGACATTTTTCTTGTTCAACCTTGGGCTTTGGTTGCACAATAGATCTCATAGGCTTCTTCCATTTCTTTTTCTACAAAATATCTTACTCTTTGAAGAAGAAGCTTTAGCCATAGCCACTATATTGACCTCATGTTATGCATTTTTTTCCTCATAAACTACTAGCATGTTATGTAACTCAGCAAGAGTTTTCTCCATCTTATGCATGTGGAAGTTTTGGATAAAACCATAGAAATAGTTGAGTAAAGATTGAATGATCAAATCCATAGCTAATTCATCATCCATAATAAGATTCAGCCTAGCCAATTCTTCTGCGTGTCAGATCATTTTTAGAACATAATCATTAAGTGATGATCCTTTAGCCCTCCTCATACGATATATTGCCTTAGGTATCTCATGTTTAGTGGTTCGACTATTCTTAACAAAGAATTCTTTTAAGTGCAATAGGATCGACCTAGCATCTTCCATTGCCTCATACTTCTTTTGAAATTCATTATTCATCGAAGTAAGCTTATATGACCTAATTTATAAGTCATCATCATGCCACTTATCATAAATGACGTATTCCTCTTAGGTCCCACCCTCAAGAAAAAATGTTGGCATCTTTTCATCGAGCACATACTTGAGTTATTTTTAATCGAGAACAATTCTCAAATTCCTCACCTAGTCAGTGAAATTGGGTCTAGTCAAACAATTCTTGCCAAGATCGAAGTGAGTAGGTTTGAGTTCACCATTTTCAGAATAATAAATATCTTTACAGAAAATAAATTGTTAGCCATTGTTTTTTGAAGTAACTATTTCATTTTTTCCTTTAAATGAAATAGATCCTCCCATAAATTTATATTCAGATCCCATACTCGTTAAAATGGGAAATGGTAATCTTTGTACGGTACATATTACTAGAAAGGATTAGAGTCTCACTAGCCTATAGTCTACCTCACCTAACAGTTATTGGCGTTCTAGGAACTTAGTGAGTGGATCAACTTTTTCAACGCATCATATGCAAGTCTCAAACCCATAGAGCTGAAACCAATACTCGAAAATGCTCCAAAGGGAACTCAAGGTCACGATAGTCTTCCCACGAGTAAATGAAGTCAACCATTGCACCATAGCAAAGACTGGGAATGGTGGAATGAAACGACATAACTAGTTAATTTAAAAAATAGTTTAAGAACAAGAGTGAACTAATAGATTAGCAAGTGAAATGACTAACTCAATAGCTAACCATAAATCCATCACTCAATCAAGCAGGACTTGACATTACAAACAAGCAAATATGAGAAGTATTAACTTTACATTCCATGCAATATGACCCTTATTCATACCAAGACCCACACATGGACATCCATCTGACTAAATGTTTAATCTTTTAGTTCCTATTTTATAATCATTCATGCATGGAACACAGGCATCAATTTTCCTAAGGGACACAAGCCTTAATTCCGAGGGATAAACACCTTAGCTTTTCGTTCATGGGATATCAGCTATGGTTTTCTCTTACTCTAGGGCTTCTGAGGGACATAATCCGTGGTCTTTTCAATTTTCCTCCTAGTCCCATAGGGTATCATTGGGACACATGCCGATTTCAATTGTCTATGTAGGGACACATGTTATCGAGATATTCAATTTGTTTAGTCAAATTTGTTTGGAAAGCAACCACTAATCACATAATCTTACCTACACACCCACAACTCGGGACTCAACAGGCAAGACAACCAATCATGCATGCTCGACCACACACTTTCTTAGGCTAGAAATGCCATTCATGGTCAAATTCTTAGATGCAATGTAGACCAACACCACAATAAGACATTTGAAGACTATAGGATGCCATATGCTCCATCAATTTCAACAGTCAAGACTTGCACACACCACACTCAACACGCGGCCTTAAAATCGGGCACCCATAAACAAGACGACTCATATTCATGCCAGTTCAACAAAAAAAATGATCAATCTATAGAACCAACTTACCCAAGATCCACAGACTCCAAATCAAATAATAGATCTAACATGCAAACCTGTTTCCTCACACATATAAGCTAATCTTTATCCAATCATACCCATAAACTAAAACATTGCATTGCACTCAATCAAGCAACAAATCGACAAGCAAGTAGAAAATTTAAAGACTTCACTTACCTTAGGCTTGAAACAGAAAGAAATCAAAATCGAAATGCTGCCAACGAAACATAGATCCCCTTCATTCTTCTTTATGTTGCACGGCCACTGTGAGAGAGAGAACAGGAAACAAGTAGCTGAGAAGTAGAGGGTTTGAGGTCGAGTAGTAGTGGTCATCATTATCGCCATGGCCATCAAGGCGAGCTCGAGCAAAGGGGGAGGGCATCACGGTGTACTTGGGCAAAGTGAACCAAGAGAGAGGCGTGTCCACAAAGAAGAGGGGCAGGAAAATGAGAGAGGGAGAGAGAAAGGAGCCTTAAATAAGTGGGGGAAAATTCGATCAAAGGGTGATGTTCCATTCACACTCCACTTTTGAAACTAATTTACCGGATCAAACTCTCACACTAACGTTAATGAGTCAAACCGTTTATCAGCATCAAAACCACATTCCACTTAATATCAAATAACCATATATTTTCCACATAAACTTCATTATATAATCCACTTTACTTACTAAATGGACAAACCAAATCAAGCTATCACACCCAGTGAATATAATCCTTCTTCACTTCCAAAGGTGGAACAAAATACTTCATTTTCCTACAGAATAATCCTAACATCTTCATCCTCCCAAGACTTTCTTAAAGTTATCTGAAATGCCTAGAAATTGATACTAGGTTTTTGAAAATGCATCCCCATGAGAGAATGCATACATTGGAGGAACTTCTAATTCAAGAGTTCATCTTGTATGTTAATGTTTTGTTTGTACCATAGTTTTCCTAGTTTGTTGCAAAGGGATTCTAGTTATTGACACTTGATTTTTAATCACATTTTCTCTTTAAAAAATTAATAAAAAATCTATAAAAATTCACAAAATTAAAAAATCAACTTTGGGGACCTTGGCCAAGCCTAGGAAACTATCTTTGAACAAAAAATGATTTTTCATATTTTTAGTATTTTTCAGTATTTTTTTATTTTCGAAAATTCATAGAAAATCAAGAAAAAATGAGAAAATTGAAAAATCAACTTTGGAAGCTTTGGCCAAGTCTAAGGAACAAATTTTGAACAAAAAGTGATTTTTCATATTGTTTGTATTTTTTAATATTTTTTTGAAAAATAAAAATACTTAAAAATTCGGGAAAAATAACATTTGAGGCCACCAAAATACAAAAAAATAGTCAATATTTTTCTTTTAATTCCCTTTTCATGTTGGCTATCACAAATTCAAAAAATACAATTCGGGGTCATATGTTCCTTCACGAGCATAATCTCGAATCGGCCCTAAAAAAATCCAATTCAAGTTATTTTATTTTTATTTTTCACTTTTAGGAGTTGTGAAATTATCCTCTAATAGTTTAGATTTTCATCTTAGCCCAATGTACCAGAATAACTCAATTTTGTAAAAGGGACTTAGTTGAATTTTGCATTAAAATCTCAAGGATTAGTGTGCAAATACCTAACACTTGAGGATTATTTTGTAAATAAATAAAAGAAGAGTTAGTGGAAAAATTAGAATAGAGAAGGGAAGATGGAGAAGAATAGATGGAGAAAATAAGATTAGAATAGAGAAGGGAAGATGGAGAAGAATAGATGGAGAATATAAGATGAGAATAGAAAAGGGAAGATGGAGATGAAGAAGAGTTAGTGGAGAAATTAGAATGTGAGATAGAGATGGAGAAGGGAAGATGAAGATGAAGAAAAGTTAGTGGAGAAATTAGAATAGGAAATAGAGTTAGTGGATAAATTAGAATGGGAGATAAATGAGTGGGCTATAAAAGGAGGAAGAAGAGAGCTTGGAGGGGTATTTTTTTGGAGAGAAAATTTGAAATGCTTGAGAGGGTTTTGGGAGATTGAAGAAAAATTAGAGAGGAAGAAAAAAAAGAGAGAAAGAGAATTCTTTTCCAAAAGAGAGTCTTGAAGATGGTGGGAGTTTAAATCTAGGTGTTACCATCACCAATTTCTCTACCGATCAACACAAGTCACGAGTTCATCCCCGTCGTTCGAGCCGCAATCTTGATCCATAAGGTGACACGAGGTCCGAATTCGGTAATTGAATTCGTCAAATCAGGTAACGATCCTAACCATTAAAAATCTTCGAGAATGTCGTACCTCAATGGATTGATTTAAATTTCGATTATGCCGTGTCATATTCACATGTCGTATTCGTATTATAATTTCCTGCATTTTTTGCTTAAAAAAATTCGAATCCCAAATTGTGGCAGATTCTATCCATACTTGGTGATGTAAAGATCTCTTGTATTCCATCTCTTATATTTTAATTTCTGCACCATCAACCCCATAATGGGAAGGCCAATCCACCCGTTGAAGGTTCTTTATTTACTGCTTTTATTTTCTTAATTTATTTCTGGTACTGTCAAACCCAAAATGAGTAGGCTGAGCCAAGGGCCGAACCACCCGTTAGAGGTCTTTTCTTTACTGGCCTTTACTTTATGGTATATTATTTCTGCAAACCATCAAACCCAGAATTGGGAAGGCCAGACCCACCCGTTAGAGGTTCTTTATTTATTGCTTTACTTTCTATAATTTAATTTTTGCAACCATCAAACCACAGAATGGGAAGGCCGACTCCACAGCCGTTGGAGGTTCTTTATTACTGCATTTTTTTCTGCAATTTAATTTCTGTATCGTCAAACCCCAGCATGGGTAGGCCAAGCAAGGCCGAACCACCCGTTAGAGGTTCTTTATCTACTGTCTTTACTTTCTGCAATTTAATTTCTGCACCATCAAACCTAGAATGGAAGGCTGACCCCACCTGTTAGAGGTTCTTTATTTATTGCTTTACTTTCTGTAATTTAATTTCTGCCCATCAAACCCAAAATGGGAAGGCCAACCCACCCGTTGGAGTTCTTTATTACTGCGTTTACTTTCTGCAATTTAATTCCTATACCATTAAACCCCAGAATGAGAAGTCTAAGCATTCAAAACTACCAAAAAAAATGTCATTCATGTGAATTTCATACAGTATAGCTCATGCATACTTTGCCATGCCGTATACGTATTCATATTGTCATTATTCATATATATTCATGCAAAACAAAAAAAAAAATCCCAAAAGAAAATCCCAAACAATAGGAAACGGGTCATTTCGACTGGCCAATCTTATTTTTGTTGATTTCCCTTCCTAATATTTTCAAAATGACGATTTCCCTCCACATAGGCAAATATCTTGAAAAATTCCAGGAAATTTAGAAAAAAAATCCCAAAAATTAGGAAATGGGCCATTTCAACTGGCCAATCCTATTTTGATGATTTTCCTTCCTGATCTTTTCAAAAATGATAATTTTTCCCCTCATAGGTAAATTGTCTTGAAAAATTTGAGGAAATTCCGCAAAATCCCAAAAATTAGGAACGGCCATTTCGACTGGCCAATCCTATTTTTGATGATTTATTCGTATGTCGCATCCCTCATGTCTACGTTCGTATGCCATACTTGCATGTCCACGTTCGCATATAACGTATATTCACGTTTGCATGTCATATTTGTATATTTATGCTCGCATGTCCATGTTTGCATGTATACATTCGCGTGTCTATATTTTCTATTCACATTTTTCTTATCCATGCACCCATTACCATTCATGCAATTCCATCTAAAAAGTGAAAATACAAAAGAGAACACCTCACTAGAGCCTTAGGAGTAAACCAAGCCCTAAGTTGCCAAAATTAGGATATCCATAGATCAAGGTACCGAAAGGGCTTTAGTTTTAATTAACTAGTGTAACCAAGTCCCCGAACTCATAATCTCTGATTCGTAAAAGTAATTTAGTTCTCCTGCTAATTTATTTAGGTTTCTAATTGACCTACCAAAAAATGATTAGTGGTGACTCCAAATTCTAAATCATGTGATAAAAAAAATTAAAATTACGATTCGGTAGGGCATGGGAGAGTCCGTATTAGGTTAGTTAATCTAATTGACCTGATAATCCGTTAACGTGGAAATTTTTCACCGATCAAATTTTTAGTTCGCGACACTAGTCAATCAAAGGCCCCACTATTTTCATCCATTGTTGATTATCTTCGACTATTTATTACAGGGAATATGCAACCAAGATCCCTTTGAGGAATAGAACAGTAGTTGTATATAAATAGGAAGTAGTAGCAGGCTTGTGGGTTAAAGTGGGCTAAGGTTTAGATTGTGTGTACGAAAATGATTATACGTAATGGTGCCTCAATCAAGATGGTAAGGTGGGAGATCATGATTGTAAAGGAAAGTTTAAGGTTAGAGCAATAGAGAGTATAACTTATGTTTGACAAAGGGATAGAGGTGGATCAAAAAGTGATGTAGCAGTGTCACGCTCCGTTCCTAACGGCCATGTGACACCACACGTCAATCCTCTAAATGGTCGAATAAGCTTTGCGACTCCCAGAATGGTCGCCGACCAACTCTCAGCTCTTAAGTCCAGCACGGCGGAAACGAGATACTTCCCTAGACCAACATACATAACAAGGATAACGAGCAAGAAAAGATAGAGAGGCATAATAAAACAGAACCTCCATATCTATTTAAAATATTTTCAAGGTGATTACAAAATAACTCAGTTTTACAAAACATACTCATGGACTAACAAAACTCAAAAGGCAACAGACAACAGCCTTGACTATGCTCTCATCGATTAATGGGCCACAAAACAGAGTTAAAACTACTAGGCGTCTTCATGATCACTCTGATCAGCAGGTGGGATCTCCATGGGGTCAGGGCTAATCGGGTTAGACTCCATCGGTTCCTCCTCCCAAGTATTCACATAAAACATAGTAGGCCCCTCCTCCCAGAAGTCATCCCCATCCTCATCCTCATCCTCATCCTCCGGCCCAGACTCGTGGTTCACTACAATGCCATCGAGAGGAACCGCATGGGGTCTGAGCACGTAGGATCTCGGATGGTACGTCAAAGCCAAATAGTGCCTCAGAAAGGTTTTCCCCTATCCTTAGTCTCCACGCCTCAAAACTATGGAGCTCCCAAACTACGTCTCTCACATCCACCTAGATGGTGGTCACCTGCCTAACATACACACTACATCGTCCGCCAGGTTCTTAGTCCTATTGACTTGTGACTCCATGGGTATACCAAAAACATTTTGCGTTCCTCTCATGGTCAGGCGTGGGATATGAAAGGCGTTCCGCTACCAAAGGTGAGTTGAAACTTAGCAAGCACACGCCTAAGCTTAGCATAGAATGAAGCATACGTAGATCGAACCCTAACATGCAGTTCTAAAGTATCAGACCATCGCACGTAGGCAAACGTGAAATCCACACACCCGCAGTCACGATAAGCTCAAGGCTCAAAGTAGATACAAACGGTGAAGGTAACCATACAACCAGTTATGCTCAAATTTTCAGTTTTATCTTAGCATCACAATTCAAGCCAAATATAGACGAACAAGCAAGCAAGTGAGCGACCAATAGTTCAAGCCAAATGTAGGCAAACAAGTAGGCGGGCGAGCAACTCACAGCTCAAGCCAAGTGTAGACAACTAAGTAAGCGGATGAGCGACTCATAGCTCAAGCCAAGTGTAGATAACCAAGTAAGCGGGTGAGCGACTCACAACTCAAGCCATGTGTAGACGAATAAGCTAGCGAGTGAGCGACTCACAGCTCAAGCCAAGTGTAGACAAATAAGTTAGTGGGCGAGCGACTCACAGCTCAAACTAAATGTAGACAACCAAGTAAGCAGGCAAGTGACTCACAGCTTAAGCCAAGTGTAGACAATCAAGTAAGCAGGCTTTCAAGGTCTCTCCTCTCAAACACTCATGCAAATCAGCTTTGCCTCATGCAACTCCACGATGCATGTACACACAGCACACCAATCCAACTAGTTCATTTTGAACATGCCATTCAAGCAACATATGCCACAAAACATGTGTTCCAAGACTCTATTTTCATTCTAAGTCGACTAAGCTCTTAGGGATACCTTCCGACTCTCTTGGCTAACTCTCCAACTCACAAAAATGCCGTTTTCTCTTCATGACACAGCGCGTGATCCACATTTCCAACAGCTATATATAACATTCAAGGCCTAAGCCTCAAGCTAAACTCCCTAAAATCCTCCTAAGGTGCCCAAACTTCTAGACATGAAATCCGGCACCCTGGCTAGCCCTAGGACTCACAAAAACCACATTTTCTCATCATGGACAGCACCTAACACACATTTTCAACCACTATCCATGCTCCTTTAACATCCCAAACACGAAACCAAACAACCTATAACTCATACTAATGTCCGTTCTAGCATATCCAATGTTCTAAGCAAGGGTTAGGGGTGAAGCTCACCTCGGTATAAGCTTGGGGTCAGGATGGGACGGCATGAACTGACACCCGGACAATGACAACGATCCATGAGGAGCCAAACATAATGGAGCTAGTCGAGGAAGCTCGAGCAGAAGAATCGAGAGAGAGAGAGAGAGAGAGAGAGAGAGAGAGAGAAGAGAGAGAGAGAGAGGAGAGAGTGAGCGAGCATGGGTGAGTGAGGGTGAGGAAATGGTAGTGTAGCTATGAGGGCAAGACGACGAGGGGCAGCGGCTTGGCGGGAGATGGCCGACGGTAGCTTGGTGATGATAGGCGGTGCAGCGGTGGACGGCGTTTCACGGGCGCCGAGGGGAACAAGCAAGAGAAAGGGAAAGAAAGAAGAAAAGAAGAAGAAGAAGAAAAAAAGAGAAAAGTTTCCTCAAGTTCAAATAAAAATCCAAGATGATATGACATGCCTGGGAAAGTGGAGAGTGATGATGATGGTGGTATAGGGAAGGCAAAAAGGCCATAATTAAGAAAAGATAAGAGTAATCATTGCATGGGAAAAAGTGAAGAAAAGCAATGATGTGACTAGGCTTCTAAAAGGTGAGATTTAACTTCTTGTCACAAAAGTGACAATTTGACTCTCTCAAGACTAATTTGACTTTTGACATTGACGTGATACTTTTCCTCGGGGTACGTGCTGTCAAGATCGGATAACTTCTACCACGAACGACACACGTTACGAGGCTAATTGGTCTGATGTTCTAGTCATTCAGAAAATTCTCTACCAAGATCCCGGGAATCCAAAGCAAACTGGGGGCAAAAATGGTCATTTCAACTCTGCTTTACTTTTTCAAATCTCAAAAGAATCACCTAACTGCCACACTACTCGAATCACATCCAATTCACCACTTACGATATTCATAGAAGTTTGATTGTCTAGTTCAGAAAAAAAATTCTTTTCGTGTTCAAATCATTCAGCTTTATAATTTTGAAAAGGGGTCGAAAATCTAGAATGTCATAAGCGTGGTTTAGGACATTGATTGAGAATGAGGAAGGGGTAAAACTTAGAGTTAGGATTTGGATTTTTGGGTTAAAAGTAGGAGGGAAGCTATAACTACATAGAAGGTAGAGAGGAAACTACGCAAGAGTAGAGAAACCACAATATCTTAGTTTTAAAGGGGAACATTGCTATCAATGTTATTTCATAATTATCTTATGCATTCCTATTGGTAGATTAAATCTTCTTCATCCTACAACAGCTTAACTTTATTTCTTAAAATAATCTAACTGGCACTGTTTTCTCTCGACAACAAAACAAAAATTACCACTCTAAGGTATATCAAGATTTAGTCTCTGATTCATATTTTGTTGACCACTCCTCATGATGATTAATGTTTTTTTTTTCTCTTTTCAACCCCCTTCTTTATAGGTGTTGCGACCTAAAAAATCGGTTATGACTTAGATTAATGGATTATCAAGCCAATTAAGTGACTAACATAATGCAGATTCTCCCAAGCCCTATCAATTCGCAACTTTGATTTGTTCAAGCAATTTAGAATTCGGAGTACGCACTAAAATCTTTTGGTAAGTTGGTAGATACCTAAATAAAATAGCAGGAGACGAACTAGAGATTAAGGGTTTGGGGACTTGATTACATTAACTAATCAAGGCTAATGCCCTTTCGGTACCTTAACTTATGAAATTCTAGGTTTGGCAACTCAAATTGATTAGTTTCACCTTAAGCTCAAATGAGGCTTTTTTTTTGTTTTTGTATTTATATATATGTTTTCACTTTCCTGAATGCAATGCATGAATGCAATGAATGCATGAGTGAACAAAAATGAATGCAATGCAAGACATGCGAAAATTAAGATTAACTTTCCCTATATGTGAAATTTAACTAATCAATTAAACATGCAGAACGACGTGACATTAACGCAACTATATATAACATGCAAAACAATGTGCTCTAATTAATGAATGATGTGGCATAATGACTGGCCAAATATGACATGATAAAATAATAGGACTAACTATATGAACCTGGCAAAAATGACATGCAAATATGATGAAATGAGAAAATGGTATGCAAATAACTTGGCACATGATCGATGACATAGCAAAATGATGAAATGATTAGATGCATGCAACAAACTACGTGACATATCAAAGTATGCATTCTAACCTATATGATATGCAACTGAATGACCTTTTTTTTGGTATTTTTAATGAATTTTCGGATTAACAATTAATGAAATTAAAACTACCCTAAACAAAGATTATCCTAAATGTCTAGGAAATAATTTGAATTAAGTCCACCTTATCTGGAAATCTTTGATCCTAAATCTAAATGTTTTAAGATATAATATCTTCTCTAAATGACGATGCAATCTTTGGATTAAGGTAAGTGAATATCTCAATCTTGCAACACGATTTCTTTAGATATGAAATTTAGTCCATCGAAATATTGAATCAAACATTCAGAAAATCAATTTAGATAATTTACCTAGATGGCAAGATTTCTTTTCTTGAATTTGCACCAAAACTTAGCAACCGAGTTCGTGCTCCAAGGACTGGTTCGGCTGAGATTGCTTCACGTCAATGGAGGGCTTGGCTGGTGGCCTGCCTGAGCTCTCTCTTATCAGGTCTGGTGAATTCCTGAGATCGTTCACTTGGGAAATAGTGCAAACCCTGTGGGGCAAAGTCAACTTCCTAAGCTCTTCTCCAGGGACTGAATCCTCCACTTCTGATCGGGTATCAATCTCCTCTCTATACCATGGTCAATCATCGGAATTTAGCAGGAATGCCAAGGAATCAAGATCCAAGTTGTCTTTTTCTCCAACACATACACTTGCTGTCTAGTTCTCCAATGTTTCTCGTTCCACAATAAACTTCAGCTCGTAAAGACTCGGTTCTTTGTGATCTTTTCTACCTCAGACTCTCAAATGACTAATGCTCTCCTCCTTTAACCTTTCAAGCCCTCCCGACTGCACAGGAGTCTCATCGATTACCGGCCAGTTATCAACAAAACCAGCACATAAAGAGGGATCAGATTGATGATAAACACATAACCACCCCAAGCCGAAACCATATAGAAGTAGCCAAAAGCTGAGGCCAACCCCCACGCTAGCGAACCCGTGTTCACCGCCTTCACAAACAGATAAAACGTCAGGAGCAGAGCGAAGATTGCCACGCCCTCGTTATCGTACGAGCCCGCGACAGACCTTGATATGTACCCGGGGCAAATCGCGATCAGCGCCGCGGCAACAAGCCCGCTCCCGTATCCCAAATCTCCTTCCCGAAGAAGTAGGCGAGGACGGTCGTGTTCGATGCGAAGAAGGGCGCGGTCAGGACGCAGACTTCCTGGATGTGGACAGCAAACCTCAGGAACCTCAAGCCCCAATACAACACAGCAGCAGTAACCATGAGACCCGGGTAGAGCGTGCCACCAATAATGCGGCCAAGCGGTACCAGCTCTCGCTATCGAACCAGTTCCAGAACTCGTAGAAGCCTTTCTCGGTCAAGAACAGGGTGGTCCTGTAGTTGAAGTAAGGATCGAACTCGTGGATCATGGACTCGTAGCGGAGGACGCTGAACAAGCGGGTCACGAAGGCCAGGACGTAGACGAGGCATAGGATCGAGACCGGATCGAAGTTCCTGCTGCTTGGTCTTGAGCTTGAGTGCTTTGAAGGAGAAGTAATTGGAGAGCAGATCTGGGGATCTGGGGCTTAGTGGGGATGGTGGGGGTGTCGGGTGCGATTTGGCAGTGCCGTTCATGGGTTCTGATTTGCCCACCATGGCGAGAGAGAGAGAGAGAGAGAGGAGAGACGGGAGTATGGGTGGGGTTAATTCCTCATCAAGACTGAATTTTTCTCAGGAAAACTTGAGAAAGTTGGTGGATGGATTCCAGTGGCTGGAGGGTTTGTGGGTTTGGAGTCATGGTTTCTTGAGCTGGTCACAATTGCACATGTTTGGCTGTGATGGGTTTCTAGGAATAGACCCACAAAAGCTGAAGCTTACTCCATACAATGAAAGTGCCCAACAGATGAAGTGAGCTCAACAATGGAAGGAACTACCAAGTGTGGAAAAAATTCCCCGACAATGGCGACAGCTCCCAGGTCAAGAGGTGCAAGAGACTCTTTTTACAGCGGCTGTGGCATCAAATGACCAAGGAGGTGGAGGAGGAAAGGGAGAGCTAGAATTTATGGATGAACGACCTGACGCCAAAGATTTGTTGGTCTGATGAGTAGTTGACTGGAGACCTCCTTTTTCTCAAATGATCGGAGCATACTATTATCAACCCTCTTTTTTGCCAAAAGCATAAGGACATCAAATACAAGACAAGACAAAAGAAAATGTCAAAAAGTGTGATTTTGACTCTTTACACACTATTATAGCGCCCTTATTCAATGGATAAAATTCAAAAATAATTTGAGGGAAAAAGAAGAGAGGAACTAGCATATCAATTATCACGTGTCTTGACCTTTAGGCCGGCCCATTCCACTTGCATAGATAGATGGCAAATTAGGGTCACTTTCCTAGCCCCCACCCACGAACGAATGCGCACTATGCAGCCCACCATGAAATGCACTGTCGTTTTGCTATCGGAAGGCCTCTCTACTGAGGTCAAACCTGTCGTTTTGGCAGCTATCCCACAGTGTTGTTCTGGGCTGCTCCGCCCCTTTTCTCCTCCCGCGCTGTGGGCCACGTGCGTGAGGTGGAGTGACCAACTTGCCCTTGAGCGGCGACTCCATTTGCCTTCACCATGAAGCTTGACATATGGGTGGGTTTGGTTCAACATTTCAAATGAGCTTTGGTGAAATGCAAATGTCCTTAGTCTAAAGGGCTTTGGGAAATGCTAATTGCGTTTGGAAAAAAACTGGTTTCAAAACGGGCTTTGGATTAAATATTGTTTGCTAAAAATAAATTTGCAAATGGGTTTTGATAATTTTTACCATGTGAGGTTAGTTTTGGAAAAAAAATTATTTTAGCATTCGGCCAAAGCTGAAAGCCCAATGCTAGTCCCCTACCGCATTGGCTTTCAGCATTCCCAAGGCCAGCATTTGGCCAAATGCTGACTTAAAACTGAACCAAATGGTTCAGCATTTTCCTAAGGAGCTTTGAGGACTGAAAGCCCCTTGGGAATGCTGAACCAAACCACCCATAGTCCATCAGGATCTTGTCTTCTGCTGCAGTTCCATTTGAAAATGCGAATTCGGCACGCTAAAAAGTCAAAAAATGAGCTAAGTACAAACTATATGCAGAATGATTTAGTTATTTTTATAGAGACTAAAGTTAGTCTCTAATTTTTTATGAAATAAATGATTAAATGAGAAATCAAAATTTATGTATCAACAATAGGCTTATTTGTAGTCTGTTACACACTGGCGCATCTTGAATAGGCATGTGGAGGAATGAGGAGATTAGAGCTAATCATTAGTGGACTAACGGGCCTCAAATGCTCAAGTTCTGCCAATATCTTACCTCATGCAATGTTTGAATGTATCCATGAAGTCCAACATAAATAGGAACTGCCACTAGCCTATTGGAGTCGGATAGAAGCCAAATGAGATAGGGGAAAGCATATCACTTCTTACGTAACCAGAGATCTAGGGTCAGGGATTTGATTATTGTAATTATCTAACTAATGCCCTTTTGGTAGCCTAACTTGACTGATTTGTTACCAAAATGATTCGAGCAATCTTTGATCATTTTATTATCCTCACTAAAATGATGTACACTTATGAGTGCAAAATCAGGGAAAAGTAGACAATTGTAATCAATGCAATAAAAGTAAAGTATATGTGAGTAAACTCAATAGAACACCAAGTATCGAAGGCACACATTTTGACAAAGAAAAAAATAAATACACATGGCCTTACCATTAAGCCTGAGGACAATAACCACCATAAGCTAAGTTTAAGTTCCGTCCAATTCTCACATAGAATATGAATCTTTTAGAGCTAAGCCACATCTAAGATAACTCCGAAAATCCTTAAACTAAAGGTTGTGCTAACTAAATAAAAAAAAGTTACAGTTAGCACTAAAACAAAACAACCTAATCGAGACTTGCTTCTAATTTCTGATTTTATTTATTTATTTTTAGACTTTCTTAATTCTCTCTAGACCTAGTTGCTATTATAGCTCTAAGCTATATTTGTAAAGCTTGATTGAATTTATGGAAGCATCAATTTATACATTCCTATTAGTGTCGACTCTAGGATAATTTTCCTATCGACTAGCCAAAGAACATCTAACTAAAAGAATGAATGGGAAGCGGCAAGGTCTATATTGTGGTTACGATTGTAGCCATTCCCTAAAATGGGAGTGTTAACACCTAAATTTTGATTCTTCTAAATCATTCATCTTCATAAGAAAAAATAAGAATTAATTTTAATTCTCGCAAAAATAATTTTTTTATATTTTTCATGGCATATTAATTTCCTTTAGCATGCATCCATATTATCTGGACTGCTAGCAGTAGGGAGATGAAACCTAATTTAACAAAGCATCTTGACCAGGCTGCACTACCAAATTTCGACAATACGGGAGCAAGGACCAAGACTCATTGAAGTCATTGGGGATTATTTCTTGAGCTTAATTATAGCTCATTCAGGTTTAATCAATTGAAAAGGGGTTTTAATAAAATGCTAATTAAATGATAAGAATCCCAGTTTAAGCCCATAAAGCATGAGTGAATCGATAATTAGATGCCATGATTCGATCAGCTCATTTCACATGGGGATGTGTGCCGAAGATCAGTGAGACCATGGAACTGTTCTTGGGTTTAATTCAACCTACTCACGTTTAAAATGGAAGGGTCCTGGATTAATTGAGCAAAAAATGAACACATCAATTCACGAGCACATGTCACAATCACTGACACAGCCATTTGGCCGAAAATTCCCAAAAGTTTCAGTGGGTTTGGACTCCTCGAGGATTAAATGATTTCAAAAAAAATTATCTAAAAAATCATAGTACCAAAAAGTTAAAACTCTATCTCTATCCGGCTGAAAATAACAGAGAATTTTACTGGATTCGGACTCTTTTGAGATCGGGATTTTTTATCCGACGGTTGTCATTGAATCCTACTCTAGCTAGGATTACTAATCCAACGGTCTACAAAGAGTCCTACATCTATTAGATTGGTAAGCTCTATTCTCTACAAATATTAATCTATCTTAGAGAGCTAGGGGATGGAGAAAATTCAGCTTGAGTTCTTGATCAATGTTAGCCCACGTGGATCTCCAGAGGATTTTGAGCCATAAGCAGCAACTCCTTCGCTGGTTTATGTCATAATGAAGCTATTGAACTTCTTGTGGAGAAGGAATCAAAGTTAGATTAGTCAACTACCAAGCTCTCATCAACTATTGCTGAAGAGTTGTCACCGTCCACCTTTGCTGCAGCCACTGTTTGCCGAGCCCGCTGTCCAACGGAGTCACCTATTGTCCACCGATTTTGCCACACTCTATAGCCGCGGTACCAGCCGCTAATTAGCCATTGTACAGTGGTTGATCAGCCCTATTCTGTTCCCAAATTAACGTCTGACCGAGCTGATATTTTGTGTTGAAAAGCTAGTAGGTTCGGGAACTGTTTTTACTCGAAAGTAAGGTCAAAAGGAGCAACTTTGGGCAAATTTATAGCTTGTGCGCTTGCTGGAAAATCTGCTCGGAAAAGGTACAATTCTTTAACTTTTGGTTACTGATCTATGCATATTTGCTTGGAAATTTGCATTGTTGTTCTCACACTAATCTGATTGCAACTGGAAAGTGAAAAGTTAAATCCTTCTTGTTAATCTTGTGCTAGAACCAAAAAATGGTTGTTGATGCATAAAATTCTAATCTTCTAAGTACGTTTGGTTTGACCATGAGATTGTTTGAATTATTTGAGAATTGATCTCCTTGCTGCGAATTGAATCCATTGCATGTTTTGTTGATTATTGATGTTGTCTCCATGTCATGGATGATGATCATGGTGAATGGATAATGTTTAATGATGGATAAACATCTGATTTGAGTGGATTGTAGAAGTGAGAATTTTATGGGGCAAAATTAGGATTTTCTTGGCTCCCTTCCCACATGGTCGAATTTGTCTCATAGATGTTCTTTGACAAGATAATTATCTCTTGCCCGTTGGTTTTTTTGAGTTATTTTATCCCGTAAATTTTTTGGTGATCTTGTCATCGTATGAATAAGACCGTGCTGAATCGAACTTCATCAAGTTTAATACAGGTAGTTATCTCTTGCTTATCTGATGCTTGAATTGCCCTATCTCTTTTTTTTTAAATTGATTTGATTTGGATGAGATTGGTTGCTTGGAAAATTATCCAAATTTTTTTAAATTATCTGAAATTAAATGTTCAAATCTCAAGGATAATCTTCTCAAATTAAGTCAAATTTTTTCAAAAGGAAAGGTTGACCCTCACTTCATATTTTTGGTCACCCCTTTTATTTTCTGAAAATTAAATTAAATCGCTTATTTTTTTTATTCTTTGATATTGTTTGATTGCTTGATTATTATAAACTTTGCACATCTTTAAACTAACATGCCTATAATATATGCTCCCTTTGTGACTAGACCCTTCGAAAATTAAATTGCATGCCTTAGCTATGATCTTGTGGATTGGGACGGCAATTAGGATAGAATTTTGTGTTTCGCCCTTTGGTAACGTGGGATGATGTTATTCTATATAATTATCCACATACTGGCTCAAATCTCTGAGGATATAATGGATAAAATTCTATTCTAGCCCAGATATTGGGAATGAGTGAAATTATTGGAAAAATCAAAATTCAAAGGTATATTATGGGCATTTTTGTTTATTTTTGTTCAATCTTTTCACTTCATTTTTTGTTTCATTAAATAAAAAATCCCAAAAAATAACTCTCATTTTTCATGGTTAATCATGCTAAAAGTCCATTTTTATCTCATAAATATCATCTAATATAAGTTAAGACTTTGAGAAATCACTTTCTTAGATTAAATTGGACGATAACTCATTTTAAGGCATGTTTTCATAATAGTCGTCATTTAATCCGAAAATACAAAAAAAAAATCATTTTTGCATATTACATGGTCATTCATGTAATTTTTCAAAGGAAAAGTCATTCAATTTACAATCATCAATGAAATAGGATTTTTCATGAAATTTAGTATCGAAAGGGTATTAATTTTTTCAATATTAATATAATCAAGTCTCCGTACTCATTTTCTCTAGTTTGTGAAAATAAATTAATTTTCTCCATAAATGATTAATGGCGGCTCCAACTTCTACTTTTTTTTTTTGCTCTTGTTGTTTTCGTCTCTCTATTGTGGCCCCACCATCGCTGGACGCATCTACTATGGCCAAAACATCACTTTTCGCCGAGAAGAAAGTCTACTGCTCGATCGATTCTCTTAGAGATCTTGCTCAGTACCACTGTGCTGCCTGGAGCTGCCTTTTTGCTGCTAGTCCCATGCTTGATCAAGCTGCTGCCTAGTCTATGTTTGCGCCCAAATCGCTGTTGTTTGATGACAAAAATTTGCTACTATTTGTGTTGGTTTCATTGTTGATTGAACCCTATGAGCTCGCGACATCCCGCAACTCTGAAAGTGCGTCATCCTAGGAATTATCTCCAACCTAAATCAACACGAAACGCAAACGCTAGCGAAAGCAACCCATACACTCCATACATACAATGAAATGGGATAAGTGAGAGACAAGAAACATGGCAGTGATAACAACAAGCATATGCCTTTATAAACATCGAGTTTATTTACAACAAGACTATATACAAGTCATATCAAAATGACCATACACATCAAAAAGAGAAAGTGGTCGACTATCCAAGTCCCTACAAAGAGGGTATACCAAAAGGGAAGAGGGTAACACGCTAGATATCCACCCTATTGTCGCCAGACGACGAATCCTGTTCTAGGTCAGACTCCATGGGTTCCTTCTCGGGGTTAAACTCCATCTCGTGGTCTGAATCTTCAGGATTGGCATCCAGGCTAGTGATAACACCATGCAGGTGATGCGATCTGCATCCAGGATCCACTATCCTACTCCAATTTGTTTTATATAGGGTATGTCAAAATCCATATGGCAGTGGACAATCGATAAGTCCTTGCCAATCCTCCTATAGGGTCCATGCCATATGAACGGCATGTGAGGTTCCAAAAGTCATCCACCCTCATTACCTAAGACATGTACTAGCTAGTGCTAAGTAGTATAGACCTTCCTTTAGGACCTATAGGCGTAAATCCGTCTAGCTACACGATCTATATCCATCGGTATCCCAAAACGCTAAGGGGCCCATTCATATCATAGTAAGTGTTCTGAAATGTTTGAATTTATCTGGTTTTCTCTTTGGGGTACTTGTGTTGTCTTTTACTTTTTATTTGACAACACAAATAAGAATAAAAATCCTCAATAGTAAGCTCCCTAAGCCTCAGTTGAGGAAATGCATAACTTTGGATCCCAAATCCCGTAGTTCCTATAATGACTAGGCTAAACATCAAATAATCTCAACAGGGACCACAATCATAATATTAATGAAATAAATTCACAATCAGGGTACAATTGGATACATACAATGAAAGTCACAAATAATCCAAACGACCTAAATCACAATATCGGTCACATGGTTCTCAACCTTATACCATTGCAATCCAACTAATCCAAATATTGTACAAATTCCACACCAATTGTCCAAAGCGGTAAGTCCTTTCACAATGCAACACACAAATTGAGTAGACTTCCATTAATTTAATAACACAACCCAATTGAACATCTGTAAAACTCTAGCGCCTTGGTAAACCCATCACAAAGTCATCGTGAACATGATTCTCATTTCCATTTAGCGGATCTCAGTGGCTGAGAGCCTAATTCCTCACAACTTAAAGTTCTGATGCCTATACTTGCTGGAACGTAAACACTAGCCACATGCAGCTTTGGCTAACATTTAAATTCATTCTATTCCACCAATAGTGATGGATTTTGATGTGTTGGGTTTTTAGTAGTCCCGGGTGCTTGCACATACATAAACATTGTGTATTACATGTTAGCGGAAGGAAAAAAAAAATTCAAACGGCGCCTTACTAGACACTCTTAGAAACCTCAACACTTTAATTGAAAATAAAATGTTCTTAACAGAACTTTGGAAGCGTGTACCTGGATAACAGAGTTGTGATGCGGCTTTGCTTTCTTTGTAATCAAGCCCAAGAGGTGACGCGGCCTCTAGTGTTAAGACACACCGAAACGGTATAATCTAG
>JAGVVM010020974.1:0-18880 GCA_019149425.1 Psidium friedrichsthalianum | reverse complement strand
GGGCAAGTTTCCATATTAACCTATCAAAATCCCTTCTTCCTTCTAAAAGTAACACTCCAACCAGTGAACAAGTTGTTGGAAAAAAGGAAAAAAAAAAAGGTGTTGGAAAAAGAAGAAGATAATCGTTGAAAATCTGTTGTAAAAAGACGGAGAAAATAATATCAATCGTTCGAGTTGTGCAACAACTATCCTTAAAGATAATTCGCCCATTGGAGTATGAATGTCAGTACGATTAGCTCTAGTGGCTATTCTCTCAAAATACAGCGAACCATCTTCTTTATTCCTTACAGAATGATAGAAGGAACATGTTGTGTATAACACACAGAAATAAAACATACATGAGAAAATTCTCTTTATCGGTGAACAATCCAAGATTGCCTTCTAAAGTTTTATTTTAAGCTCAAGAAAGGGAAAAAAAAGAGAAAGAGAAAAGAAAAAAAAATAAAAAACTTTAAAAAATATTAAAATATTATTAAAAATTATCTATATTAGTGTGGTAAGCTAAAGTTGATCAGATGAAACTGAATTGGCATAAAGAAGCTTTCCTATGATCGTGCCAAACTGATACAAAATAAAAGCTTTCATGACGGTCATAACTTCTTTCAAAGTAATTACTGTAAAATATTCCAAAACTGCTAAAATATCCAACACAAAGCTGGTATTGTATTGAAAATTCCTTACGGTTTGTCATTGGACAAGGTCGTGGTTGATCATTCAGTTGTTGATTTTGCAATTGAAGTTGACACTGAAAAACATAATGGCAGAAAACGTATTGATAAGGAGGCATCTTGGGTTCTCATGTCAAATCGAAAAGCTAGGATGTTTTCATCCAGTTGTAGGATGTCCATTTCCTCTATTTTTCCAAGAATTTGTATCGTCATCAAATAAAGAATAAATTTTAGCAAATGTGTAATAGAGAAATGAAGTCCATTATTTTTAATCGTTAACTTATATCATGTTAGATATTTTGCTTCTCCTCATTTCATAAAGACTATGTACTTTACAGAATAAATAGAAAAGGATATTTAACTTTTTAAAATTGACTGCCAACTAACTTAATAATCTTTTAAAGAGGACAATAGTTGTTGAATTTTCTTTTCCCTGCATGACTAGCTCTTGACTTTTTAGATTATTAGCACATTCAACTTCTTTCCTAAAGTATACCTCATAATATGTCAATGTTACGTATGTTTTGGCTGTATAGTAAGTATGCCAAAATAGAGATAGACCTAATAGTAAAAGTTCACTCATTCCGTCTACACCGAGGAATTATTTCTCAGGTTTGGAAATAATTACTCATCATTTATGGTATTTCACAGTTGGAAGCACGATTGTTGCAAAACATAGCTCTTAAATTTGAAAGATTTTTTGCTAAAAGTTTTCAACAATAATTTCTTAAACTTTAAAATGTCAATAAAATTGGAATTCTTTTTGTGGGCAAAAGTATTATGCATGAGTACGTGATTTTCTCAAATCAGTGAGCCCGAACATAATTTTGGAAAGTTGGGGGATGGACAAACAAGGGAAGCTTACCCACCCATCGGTGGCCCAGCTGGTTTGCGCTCTGGTCCTTTCACGAGAGGTCCTGAGTTCGAACCTCGCTGGGTGCCGGTGATTTAAGCGGAGGGTCGTGGCGGTGGGATGCTGCGCTAGCTCTCCCGGAAGACTAGTCGAGGTGCGCGATCCATACGGACGTTGGCCCGGACACCTTCGATACCAAAAAAAAAAAAAAAGACAAACAAGGGAAGCACTGCGCACCAACGGATCAACATTTTTCTTTTATTGAGCAGAAAAGCATCTTCTGTTTCAACTTTCTCCCTCAGATTGTCATGGGCAAACGGCAGAGTCAGGGCGAAGAAAACATGGGGAAGAAGAGGAAGAGGAGCGCGGAGAAAGAGAGCACTGTGGGACCATCCGCGCCTTCATTCATCTGCCCGGCACCCACAGAACAAGGCGGCGATCAATACGACGTATTCTTGAGCTTAAGAGGCCCAGATACGCGCAACACATTCGCTGATCACCTATACTGCAATCTGGTCAACGCAGGTATAATCGGCGTGTTCAGGGACAAGGACAGCATCCCAATTGGTAAGCGATTTGATTCAAAGATTCTTGATGCCATCACCCGATCTAAGATCTCGATCCCCATCATCTCCGAAAATTATGCTTCGAGCAAATGGTGCCTCCACGAGTTGGTTCATATGATGGAACTTAAGAAAAGCACGTCACACATTGTGTTGCCCATTTTTTACAAAGTAAAACCAGCCGATGTGCGGCGGCTACAAGGAAAGTTTGGAGACGCCTTCAGCTCGAGCATGAAGTATTTTGACCAGGAGGAGATCCCTAAATATAAAAGAGCACTTGAAGATGTGAGTTGCTTACAAGCATGGGAATCTGAGAAAATTGCTGACGGGTACTTCACTTCCACCTGATTTTCCCTTCTTCTTTTTTTGATGTAATTTTCCTTGTTCGAGCATAACTGACGGTAAGTGGATGGACAATTTTCCCACATTTGTCTCCTCAATTCAAAGCAAAACACAAAAGAAACCACAACCCCTCCGTTCAATAGCATCAATCGCTAGCAATATGCCTACAGAGGACTCGCGGTTCTTCCCTTCCAAAGCTTCATCACCACCAGATAAAAGTTTACCTCCTACTGCCAATGGTGATTGGCTTAGTTGATGAGGATCAGACAGTCCGCGTTGACCATGTCTAGGTTCGATTGCAGCTGCTGATAAACTCCATCGGTAGGTAGCTGATTTGCAAGTCGATTATAAATTGCTAATGCAGGCCGGTGGCATGCCTTGGCTTTGGTGCGAGTAACCTTCCGTCCTACTATACTTTTTTCACCGAAAAATGAGACTAACAGCGTCAACCCTTAGTCTTATAGCAAACGCTATACTTCTAAAGACTCTTAACAAGCGAGGTGCCCCAACTTTTTTTTTTTTTGGTTGGGTACAAGATCTATCTATTGGCAGCAAAGGAAGGGAAAAAGATGAAATGACTGCTACACCATCATCCTCCGTTGTTATTTGTGAAACTACAACATCTTGGATGTTAATAGGCCCCACTCATCCTTCACATTTATGTGGGTGTCTTTTGATGAGATTTAGTATTGCCTCGAAGTTATCTTGAGTTTTGTTCTTTGACAGGCGTGAAGGAGAATTAGTGAAAGAAGTTGTCAAAACTGTGCTGAACAAATTGCGACATGATTTCCAGCTTGATGTTACTAAGCATTTGGTCGGAATTGATGGTCATGTTAACAAAATTAGGAATTGGGCACTCTCTCCTGCCACTCATGCTCGAATGATTGGAATCTATGGCATGGGCGGGATTGGTAAAACTACTCTTGCCAAGGCCATCTACAATGTGCTGTCCGAGGAATTTCTGCATTGCAGCTACATTTTAGATATTCGAGATAAAGCTGGCCGCAAAGGTATTCCTTATGTGCAAAATCAACTAATTAAGCGCATACTGCCAAACGAACTTGAAGTTTCGGAAGTTGATGATGGAATTCGTTTGATAAAATCTAGATTCAAATGCAAAAAGGTTCTCATTATTTTGGATGATATAGACCACATGGATCAACTAAATGCTTTGGCTAGAGAACGCGATTGGTTTATGGCAGGAAGTATAATTATTGTTACAACTAGAGATGAAGCTGTTCTTAATCAATCCGAATTTGGGGTAGACCACAAGTATCCAATGAATGGATTGGATGAGGAGTATTCTCTACTTTTATTTAACAAACATGCATTTTGTATGAATTGTTCTCCGAGTGACTTTAAAGGTATCTCTCATGAAATCATATCCACCATGGGTGGGCTACCCTTGGCTCTCAAGGTTGTAGGCTCATATTTGTTTGGAAAAACAAATCTAAATGTATGGAAAGATACACTGAAACAGTTACGAAAACAACCACATAAAGATGTCCAAGCGAAATTGAAGATTAGTTATGATGCATTAACGGATGGACAAAAGGAGATTTTTCTCGATATTGCCTGTTTCTTTGTTGGCAAAAGGAGCAAATACGCAATGTACATGTGGGACGACCGTGGGTTATATGCAAGCCAAGGAATTGAAGAGTTGAAGTTGAGGTGCTTAATAAAAATTGGAGATGATGGTAAGTTAAGTATGCATGATCAACTGAGGGATTTTGGAAGGAGCATTGTTTGCCAAGAAGGATCACTTGAGAGACGTAGCAGATTGTGGGACTACGAGGAAGCCTCCATGGTGCTAAGGGAAAAGAAGGTAACATATGGCACGCCTTTACTAAACGAATGTTATTTTTATATCTAGCTGAAAATATTGATAATATGAAAGACTACAATATTACATGTGCTTGCTCTATAGTTCAATCGAACGTATTGTGGTGCTACTATGATTTAGGAGACCCAAGTGACTCGCCGTGCCGCCACTAACCATTGGCTTTGGCTTCTTGTGACCTTCGTCGTGAACACCTCAGTTTGTTCCTGTGAACAATTGCTCCATGCCATAAGTACATTTCTTCACCTTTTATTTGTTTGGCTAAATACGAATAAGTATATTTCTCCAGAAACTCCCTGTATCGACAAGCAATTAATTGTTCCATAAGTTAGAAACCTCAATATAACCATAATACCAAGAAAGGAAGTTAAATTAGTTCCCTTTTGGATGGTTTGACAACAATTTTTTTTTCCCTAATTCTGGCCAACGTACGAAATGTCATTCAAATTCTAAAATGTGCATTGCTAGGGAATGTCCTGACCTCACTTTTTAAGCATATTTTACAAGAAAAGTTTCAGTTTTCGAAGCAATAATTAGACACTTCACAAGAATAGGTAGTGAAGTGAGAACCAGGTGCTTCCGTAGCAACTTAACAAGTGACTCATAGTTCGATCAAAAAATAAAAATGACAACTAAAACAAGTGGCACATAGGACAAAATTATGAAATGTTTATATGGAACCTCCAAGTAAACATATGTACGTTTTAAAATTTCATACATTTCGCCTTAAATAAAGTCAAAGTGCATGCGCTCCAAAATTCGGAAAAATATACGGCAAGGGTAGAAAGATGGCACATGTGCAAGTGCAAGATGTGAAAGCAAAAGTTATAAAATTAGAAGTCAATTTAATCCCTTAGTTGATTTATTTGATATACAGGGGACCAAAGAAATCCAGGCAATTTGTCTCGACAAATGCTATGGTAGCCGACCATTGTTCCCTAACTATCTTCCGATGTACACAAATGAACAGTTCAGAAACTTACCGAGCTTAAGGTTCCTTCAATTTGGGGAGGCTTTAAGTGGAGACTTCAACCAACTGTTTTCTGAATTAAGATGGCTTCAGTGGTCTGACATCGAGTACTATGCTTTCACGGCAACCAATTTGCATCTACCGAAATTAGTGGTGCTACAGATGTCACGCAGCCCACTTACAAAAGATTGGGAAGGATGGAGTTCAATGATGGTAAGATGGGAAAAAAAAAGACATCCTCAGTTAGTTTTTCAAGATCAACTCATTTTTTGACAACTTATTCTCCTTTTTTATAGGCGGCAAAGAAGTTGAAAGTTCTCCATCTTGAATATTGCAATAAACTAAGACACACTCCTGATCTCTCGGCTTTCATAGACTTGGAGATTCTCATCTTGAAAGGTTGTCACATTTTGGAGCAAGTCCAACCCTCTATTGGCAAAGTCAAGAGCCTCATTTCCTTGGACTTGAGTCATTGTGAAAGTCTCAAGGAGCTGCCAGGCGAAGTGGGTGAATTAGAAGAACTAAAAGAATCATTTTAGATGCTACTAGTATAAAACAGATTCCTACGTCAATCGGTTCTCTACGAAAGCTGGAGAATTTGAGTGCCAAATGTTGGTCATTAAGAGAAATCCCTAGCTCAATTGAGGGTCTTTCTTCTCTCCAACACCTTAATCTAAGCAATTGTCGGTCATTGAGAAAAATCCCTATCTCAATTGGTAATCTTTCTTCACTCAAACACCTCGACCTAAGTGGGTGTTGCACATTGAGAAAAATCCCTAGCTCAATCGGTAATCTTTCTTCACTCAAACACCTTAACCTTTGCGGTTGTGAGTCATTGGTAGGAATCCCTATCTCGATTGGTAATCTTTCTTCACTCAAACACCTTGACCTAGGGAGTTGTGCGTCATTGGTAGGAATCCCTAGCTCAATTGGGAATCTTTCTTTTCTCCAAGGCCTTGACCTAACTGATTGTTGGGCACTGAGAGAAATCCCTAGCTCAATTGGAGATTTACAGGATTTGCAATATCTGCGCATGAATACTACAGCAATTGAAAAGTTACCCAGTGATATTGGAAGGCTGAAAAAACTGCGGAGCTAGATCTCAATAACGCACCGATATCTGACCTGCCAGAGAGCACCCAGAATCTTTCTTCTTCGAAGAGATTCTGGTGCTCTCTGGCAGGAGATTCGTGCGGAGCTCTAGCTCCCGCAGTTTTTTCTGCCGTTTCCAATCGCACTTTCACTTTTCACCTTAGCAAATGCAGAAATTGTCCTGTAAATCTCCATTGAGCTAGGGATTTCTCTCAGTGCCCAACAATCAGTTAGGTCAAGGCCTTGGAGAGAAAGAGATTCCCAATTGAGCTAGGGATTCCTACCAATGACGCACAACTCCCTAGGTCAAGGTGTTTGAGTGAAGAAAGATTACCAATCGAGATAGGGATTCCTACCAATGACTCACAACCGCAAAGGTTAAGGTGTTTGAGTGAAGAAAGATTACCGATTGAGCTAGGGATTTTTCTCAATGTGCAACACCCACTTAGGTCGAGGTGTTTGAGTGAAGAAAGATTACCAATTGAGATAGGGATTTTTCTCAATGACCGACAATTGCTTAGATTAAGGTGTTGGAGAGAAGAAAGACCCTCAATTGAGCTAGGGATTTCTCTTAATGACCAACATTTGGCACTCAAATTCTCCAGCTTTCGTAGAGAACCGATTGACGTAGGAATCTGTTTTATACTAGTAGCATCTAAAATGATTCTTTTAGTTCTTCTAATTCACCCACTTCGCCTGGCAGCTCCTTGAGACTTTCACAATGACTCAAGTCCAAGGAAATGAGGCTCTTGACTTTGCCAATAGAGGGTTGGACTTGCTCCAAAATGTGACAACCTTTCAAGATGAGAATCTCCAAGTCTATGAAAGCCGAGAGATCAGGAGTGTGTCTTAGTTTATTGCAATATTCAAGATGGAGAACTTTCAACTTCTTTGCCGCCTATAAAAAAGGAGAATAAGTTGTCAAAAAATGAGTTGATCTTGAAAAACTAACTGAGGATGTCTTTTTTTTTCCCATCTTACCATCATTGAACTCCATCCTTCCCAATCTTTTGTAAGTGGGCTGCGTGACATCTGTAGCACCACTAATTTCGGTAGATGCAAATTGGTTGCCGTGAAAGCATAGTACTCGATGTCAGACCACTGAAGCCATCTTAATTCAGAAAACAGTTGGTTGAAGTCTCCACTTAAAGCCTCCCCAAATTGAAGGAACCTTAAGCTCGGTAAGTTTCTGAACTGTTCATTTGTGTACATCGGAAGATAGTTAGGGAACAATGGTCGGCTACCATAGCATTTGTCGAGACAAATTGCCTGGATTTCTTTGGTCCCCTGTATATCAAATAAATCAACTAAGGGATTAAATTGACTTCTAATTTTATAACTTTTGCTTTCACATCTTGCACTTGCACATGTGCCATCTTTCTACCCTTGCCGTATATTTTTCCGAATTTTGGAGCGCATGCACTTTGACTTTATTTAAGGCGAAATGTATGAAATTTTAAAACGTACATATGTTTACTTGGAGGTTCCATATAAACATTTCATAATTTTTGTCCTATGTGCCACTTGTTTTTAGTTGTCATTTTTTATTTTTTGATCGAACTATGAGTCACTTGTTAAGTTGCTACGGAAGCACCTGGTTCTCACTTCACTACCTATTCTTGTGAAGTGTCTAATTATTGCTTCGAAAACTGAAACTTTTCTTGTAAAATATGCTTAAAAAGTGAGGTCAGGACATTCCCTAGCAATGCACATTTTAGAATTTGAATGACATTTCGTACGTTGGCCAGAATTAGGGAAAAAAAAATTGTTGTCAAACCATCCAAAAGGGAACTAATTTAACTTCCTTTCTTGGTATTATGGTTATATTGAGGTTTCTAACTTATGGAACAATTAATTGCTTGTCGATACAGGGAGTTTCTGGAGAAATATACTTATTCGTATTTAGCCAAACAAATAAAAGGTGAAGAAATGTACTTATGGCATGGAGCAATTGTTCACAGGAACAAACTGAGGTGTTCACGACGAAGGTCACAAGAAGCCAAAGCCAATGGTTAGTGGCGGCACGGCGAGTCACTTGGGTCTCCTAAATCATAGTAGCACCACAATACGTTCGATTGAACTATAGAGCAAGCACATGTAATATTGTAGTCTTTCATATTATCAATATTTTCAGCTAGATATAAAAATAACATTCGTTTAGTAAAGGCGTGCCATATGTTACCTTCTTTTCCCTTAGCACCATGGAGGCTTCCTCGTAGTCCCACAATCTGCTACGTCTCTCAAGTGATCCTTCTTGGCAAACAATGCTCCTTCCAAAATCCCTCAGTTGATCATGCATACTTAACTTACCATCATCTCCAATTTTTATTAAGCACCTCAACTTCAACTCTTCAATTCCTTGGCTTGCATATAACCCACGGTCGTCCCACATGTACATTGCGTATTTGCTCCTTTTGCCAACAAAGAAACAGGCAATATCGAGAAAAATCTCCTTTTGTCCATCCGTTAATGCATCATAACTAATCTTCAATTTCGCTTGGACATCTTTATGTGGTTGTTTTCGTAACTGTTTCAGTGTATCTTTCCATACATTTAGATTTGTTTTTCCAAACAAATATGAGCCTACAACCTTGAGAGCCAAGGGTAGCCCACCCATGGTGGATATGATTTCATGAGAGATACCTTTAAAGTCACTCGGAGAACAATTCATACAAAATGCATGTTTTGTTAAATAAAAGTAGAGAATACTCCTCATCCAATCCATTCATTGGATACTTGTGGTCTACCCCAAATTCGGATTGATTAAGAACAGCTTCATCTCTAGTTGTAACAATAATTATACTTCCTGCCATAAACCAATCGCGTTCTCTAGCCAAAGCATTTAGTTGATCCATGTGGTCTATATCATCCAAAATAATGAGAACCTTTTTGCATTTGAATCTAGATTTTATCAAACGAATTCCATCATCAACTTCCGAAACTTCAAGTTCGTTTGGCAGTATGCGCTTAATTAGTTGATTTTGCACATAAGGAATACCTTTGCGGCCAGCTTTATCTCGAATATCTAAAATGTAGCTGCAATGCAGAAATTCCTCGGACAGCACATTGTAGATGGCCTTGGCAAGAGTAGTTTTACCAATCCCGCCCATGCCATAGATTCCAATCATTCGAGCATGAGTGGCAGGAGAGAGTGCCCAATTCCTAATTTTGTTAACATGACCATCAATTCCGACCAAATGCTTAGTAACATCAAGCTGGAAATCATGTCGCAATTTGTTCAGCACAGTTTTGACAACTTCTTTCACTAATTCTCCTTCACGCCTGTCAAAGAACAAAACTCAAGATAACTTCGAGGCAATACTAAATCTCATCAAAAGACACCCACATAAATGTGAAGGATGAGTGGGGCCTATTAACATCCAAGATGTTGTAGTTTCACAAATAACAACGGAGGATGATGGTGTAGCAGTCATTTCATCTTTTTCCCTTCCTTTGCTGCCAATAGATAGATCTTGTACCCAACCAAAAAAAAAAAAAGTTGGGGCACCTCGCTTGTTAAGAGTCTTTAGAAGTATAGCGTTTGCTATAAGACTAAGGGTTGACGCTGTTAGTCTCATTTTTCGGTGAAAAAAGTATAGTAGGACGGAAGGTTACTCGCACCAAAGCCAAGGCATGCCACCGGCCTGCATTAGCAATTTATAATCGACTTGCAAATCAGCTACCTACCGATGGGAGTTTATCAGCAGCTGCAATCGAACCTAGACATGGTCAACGCGGACTGTCTGATCCTCATCAACTAAGCCAATCACCATTGGCAGTAGGAGGTAAACTTTTATCTGGTGGTGATGAAGCTTTGGAAGGGAAGAACCGCGAGTCCTCTGTAGGCATATTGCTAGCGATTGATGCTATTGAACGGAGGGGTTGTGGTTTCTTTTGTGTTTTGCTTTGAATTGAGGAGACAAATGTGGGAAAATTGTCCATCCACTTACCGTCAGTTATGCTCGAACAAGGAAAATTACATCAAAAAAGAAGAAGGGAAAATCAGGTGGAAGTGAAGTACCCGTCAGCAATTTTCTCAGATTCCCATGCTTGTAAGCAACTCACATCTTCAAGTGCTCTTTTATATTTAGGGATCTCCTCCTGGTCAAAATACTTCATGCTCGAGCTGAAGGCGTCTCCAAACTTTCCTTGTAGCCGCCGCACATCGGCTGGTTTTACTTTGTAAAAAATGGGCAACACAATGTGTGACGTGCTTTTCTTAAGTTCCATCATATGAACCAACTCGTGGAGGCACCATTTGCTCGAAGCATAATTTTCGGAGATGATGGGGATCGAGATCTTAGATCGGGTGATGGCATCAAGAATCTTTGAATCAAATCGCTTACCAATTGGGATGCTGTCCTTGTCCCTGAACACGCCGATTATACCTGCGTTGACCAGATTGCAGTATAGGTGATCAGCGAATGTGTTGCGCGTATCTGGGCCTCTTAAGCTCAAGAATACGTCGTATTGATCGCCGCCTTGTTCTGTGGGTGCCGGGCAGATGAATGAAGGCGCGGATGTCCCACAGTGCTCTCTTTCTCCGCGCTCCTCTTCCTCTTCTTCCCATGTTTTCTTCGCCCTGACTCTGCCGTTTGCCCATGACAATCTGAGGGAGAAAGTTGAAACAGAAGATGCTTTTCTGCTCAATAAAGAAAAATGTTGATCCGTTGGTGCGCAGTGCTTCCCTTGTTTGTCTTTTTTTTTTTTTTTTTGGTATCGAAGGTGTCCGGGCCAACGTCCGTATGGATCGCGCACCTCGACTAGTCTTCCGGGAGAGCTAGCGCAGCATCCCACCGCCACGACCCTCCGCTTAAATCACCGGCACCCAGCGAGGTTCGAACTCAGGACCTCTCGTGAAAGGACCAGAGCGCAAACCAGCTGGGCCACCGATGGGTGGGTAAGCTTCCCTTGTTTGTCCATCCCCCAACTTTCCAAAATTATGTTCGGGCTCACTGATTTGAGAAAATCACGTACTCATGCATAATACTTTTGCCCACAAAAAGAATTCCAATTTTATTGACATTTTAAAGTTTAAGAAATTATTGTTGAAAACTTTTAGCAAAAAATCTTTCAAATTTAAGAGCTATGTTTTGCAACAATCGTGCTTCCAACTGTGAAATACCATAAATGATGAGTAATTATTTCCAAACCTGAGAAATAATTCCTCGGTGTAGACGGAATGAGTGAACTTTTACTATTAGGTCTATCTCTATTTTGGCATACTTACTATACAGCCAAAACATACGTAACATTGACATATTATGAGGTATACTTTAGGAAAGAAGTTGAATGTGCTAATAATCTAAAAAGTCAAGAGCTAGTCATGCAGGGAAAAGAAAATTCAACAACTATTGTCCTCTTTAAAAGATTATTAAGTAGTTGGCAGTCAATTTTAAAAAGTTAAATATCCTTTCTATTTATTCTGTAAAGTACATAGTCTTTATGAAATGAGGAGAAGCAAAATATTCTAACATGATATAAGTTAACGATTAAAAATAATGGACTTCATTCTCTATTACACATTTGCTAAAAATTTATTCTTATTTGATGACGATACAAATTCTTGGAAAAATAGAGGAAATGGACATCCTACAACTGGATGAAAACATCCTAGCTTTTCGATTTGACATGAGAAACCAAGATGCCTCCTTATCAATACGTTTTCTAGCCATATGTTTTTCAGTGTCAACTTCAATTGCAAAATCAACAACTGAATGATCAACCACGACCTTGCCAATGACAAACCGTAAGGAATTTTCCAATACAATACCAGCTTTGTGTTGGATATTTTAGCAGTTTTGGAATATTTACAGTAATTACTTTGAAAGAAGTTATGACCGTCATGAAAGCTTTTATTTTGTATCAGTTTGGCAACGATCATAGGAAAGCTTTTTATGCCAATTCAGTTCATCTGATCAACTTTAGCTTACCAAACACTAATATAGATAATTTTTTAATAATATTTTAATATTTTTTAAAGTTTTTTATTTTTTTTCTTTCTCTTTCTCTTTTTTTCCCTTTCTTGAGCTTAAAATAAAACTTTAGAAGGCAATCTTGGATTGTTCACCGAATAAAGAGAATTTTCTCATGTATGTTTTATTTCTTGTGTATACACAACATGTTCCTTCTATCATTCTGTAAGGAATAAAGAAGATGGTTCGCTGTATTTTGAGAGAATAGCCACTAGAGCTAATCGTACTGACATTCATACTCCAATGGGCAGAATTATCTTTAAGGATAGTTGTTGCACAACTCGAACGATTGATATTATTTTCTCCGTCTTTTTACAACAGATTTTCAACGATTATCTTCTTCTTTTTCCAACACCTTTTTTTTTTCCTTTTTTTCCAACAACTTGTTCACTGGTTGGAGTGTTACTTTTAGAAGGAAGAAGGGATTTTGATAGGTTAATATGGAACTTGCCCGGATACCTTGGCTTGGTTCCCATCTTATTAGTCCACGTAGACATTGATATGCTCATACAACCACGTGAGAGAAGGATGATGTCTTGATCAGTTGATCTATACCCAGATCATAGAGGGTGGTGTCATGATCTAGACAAGGAAGAGGAAACGTATTTCACGGAACAATCAAGTCGAAAGTCGGACTACATATGATTTCCAGCAGTCGTTCTATTATCATTTAACAGGTGAGAGTTGAGGTAGATGGGAGTCTCAACAAGTTGGTCCCTATATGAATTCAGATAATCATGGACATCAACCCCCTTGAGCAGACTGGAGAATGAAGGTGGGGGCTTTACCTGGAGGAGCAACGCAGAGATGAAGTTACAGCAATGGATTTTGTGCTTGAGAATGAGTTAAGCTTGGAGCAGATCAAGCCCTTCTTGCACTTGAACGAGCTTTTGCTTCTTCTCATGCACCAAAGGATGAACGCAGACGGCTATGGACACAGGCAATTGTGCGGTGGATAGCGTTTCCTGGACCGAGGCAATTCACTTCATGAACTTTTACGTCTCGACCAGACCACAACCCCTACCGCACTGCAGACTTCCACGATATTTTCTCACCTCTCTTTGTGATTGGCCACGTGGCCGCGCAAATCACGGTGGAGATGAGATGGCCAACATTTGTCTTTCCTGCCTTAAACGAAAGAGTTCGTACTCACGTTAGAGGCAACGTGTTCGTGAATGCAGACTTCCACGATATTTTTGACCTCTCTTTGTGATTGGACCACGTGGCAGCAAAAATCAGGGTGGAGGTGGAGATGGCCATCATTTTTGTTTCCCGCCTTAAATGTAAGAACGAGTACTAACGTTTGAGTCAACGGGTTCATACAGAAAATTGATGCTTTTATTTAATAATCATGTAAGATGAGACACCTCCGGAATCGGATCAGACCGCACGAAAAGCCATTCTGCTTCTCAGCTCATGTTGGAACCAGGTCGGTTCTCAGTTCTAAATTTATAGAATTGCTTGAGACTTGTTTGATTCTACGTAAACCGGATTGGTTTTGAAATCGATTTAGCTATAATAAAAAAAAAACCAAAAAAAAAACCTAGTTTCTCTAAGTTGAGCCATATTTTTATGGAAGCATGGGTGTTGAAGTTTATTTATAAAATAAATAAAAATGTTATCTTTTCTAATCTCACATGGGATAGAAAGGAAAAGTACAAATTTCTTTATTAGTTACAAGACTGTTATGATCTTTCAAAAAAAAAAAATAGGTAAGTGTGCTAGACCTCACTATACCCGCGTGTGGGTGAGTGTGTGATTGCGAGATTATTAAGTGCACTTAGCACTTCAAGCAGTCGCAAGTAATAATCAACTGTCATATTCTTATTTTTTTTATCTTATTTTATTTTATTTGAAAACTAAATTTAATAAAATTTAATTGTAATATTCTAGCAAAACGGTACGACTATTCACTTAGAAGTTGCCATTATTTTTTTATTAATTTTAATTTTTAATTAATTAATTATGTCCAATAGTTGTAACATTTTAGACTTAACAGTTTGGACGTGAAGAATTAGATTGTTTTAAGTTAGCAGTTTTTAACCTTCGAAAAGTTGCAATCTTTCATGCAAAACTATTTCAGAAAATTACAAGATGTGATTGAATAAACTATTTTTTGGACACCAAGAGTTGCACGAAAATAATTACTTTTCAACGCGAAAAGGTGTGTTTATTTCTCATCATATATTCAAGTGTTCTATTCATTTTATATATTCTTCTTCAATTTTCGTTCTTTCAAAATAAGATTGTTTCCTAGAGAGCTCTTGAAGAAATCTTAGAATTGCTATATAATATTCTCACTTGAAACTCTGTTGTATCATGGAGGATTTTTGCCAATAACCATTAGCAACGTTGTGGGTAAATAATTCTTTAAAGAAAATACTATCACATCTCAGAGTCTAATTCCTTTTTTCATCCCATTGTATCATATTTTTGCCAATAATTTTAAGGAATTATCCACTCAATAATGGAGTTAGAATCAATCAAGGTTATGAACCAGGATATGGTGAAACTGGATCGGTTCGATAGCAACAGTTTTGCTCACTAGAAAGACAAGATGATGTTTTTCCTCATTACCCTAAAAATTTCCTATATCCTCGATCCCAATTTCATGCCTACAAAGGATCCGATGCCTACCACTGGAGGAGGAGAGCCTAATGCCGAGGATGCTGAAAGGGTTAACAAGGAGAGGAAGAAACATGAAGAGGACAAATTGCTCTATCAAGGCCATATACTAAACACATTATTCGATTGTCTCTAGGACTTGTTCACTGAGATGAAGTCTGCCAGAGAAATATGGAATGTACTCAACTTCAAGTATAAAGTGGAGGAGCAAGGTACGAACAAATATTTGATTGCTAAGTATTTTGACTTCAAGTTCGTTGATACTAAACCCTTGTTGGAGCAAGTCCATGAAGTGCAAGTGCTGATTAATAAAATTCGTGTTCTCATGATAAATATTCTTGAATCTTTTCAAGTTAGAGTAATTATTACAAAATTGCCTCCAAGTTGGAAAGATTATAAGAAAAAGATGCTGCAAAAGTCTAAGGAGATCACTTTGGATCAAATACAGAAACATCTTTGCATTGAGGAAGAGTCATGTTTATGTGATAAATTTGTTTTGTATGATATCAAAGTGAATGCTGTGGAGGGAAATGGATTTCAATCCAAAACCCACCAGAACTTGAAACGTAAAAGAAGCCAGAATTTTAAGAAGCCATAGAAGAAGAAGAGGAAGAAAAGGGTTGTTGTTTTGTTTATGGCAAGGAAGGCCACTATGCAAAGGAGTGTAAGCACCGCAAGAGTACATTCAAATATAAGAACACGTCAACAATTAAGGCGCATGCAATTATAGTTGAAGAAAACTATGTGGCCATGGTTTCAACCAAGTTTTTGAACTTGAATATTGCTGACAAATTTAAAGATTCTATGGGCATGATTTCTGAAATTAATTTTGCCACTGTCAAATTTATTTGGTAGGTAGATTCTAGATTAACGGTGCACATATGCAAGGATCGCTTAATATTCAAGCACTTTGAAGAGACTATTGAAGTGCATTTTCAAGAGGTTGAGATGGCAAATAAAGTTCTTGCAAAGGTTACTAGCAAAGACACAATATTTTAGATTTTACTTTTGTAAAAAGGTTACCTTTCTTAATGTACTGTTTGTACCCAAGGTCAAGAGAAACCTAGTTTCTATTGATTTGCTTTGTAAAGGGTTTTTCGGCTTGTGTTTGAGTCCAACAAGGTTATTCTATCGAAAAATGGTTTGTTTGTGGGAAAAGGTTATGCCAACGAAGGCGTATATAAACTTAATAATAATATCATATCTTCTACTTACATTGTTGCTTCTCTTTATTTATGGCATAGTAGATTAGCACATTTAAATTTTTGCTATTTGTAGAACATGAAAAAGTTAGACTTGATAAACTTTAATGGCGAATTTGATAAATGTGAAATTTGTGATAAATCCAAAATAACAAATAAATCATTTCTAGTGTTAAGAGAAATTCGAATTTACTGAATTTGGTGCATAGTGACATATGCGAATTCAACGGCATGTTAACACGTGGTGGTCAAAGGTATTTCATTACCTTTTTGGATGACTATAATAGATATTTATAAGTCTATCTCCTAAGATTAAAGAATGAAGCATTTACTATATTTAAGAAATATAAGGCTAAAGTAGAAAATCAATTAGAAAGGAAAATTAAAGTCATTGTTCAGATGGAGGAGGAGAATGTTTCCTAAATGATATTTCAGTCTTCTGTGATGAACATGGTATTATTCATCAAGTTTCAACACCATATACTCTACACCAAAATGGTATGGTTGAAAGGAAAAATTGATCTTTAGGAGAAATGATTAATTATATGCTTTCGAATTCGAAGTTACTAATTAATCTTTAGAGAGAGGCATTGCTTACTTCATGTTTCATTTATAATAGAATACCATCCACAAAAATAACATTAATCCTTATGAATTGTGAAAATGTAGAAAACTGAACTTCTCATATCTTAAAGTGTGGAGGTGTTTGGCATACCATATAGTACCCAATCCTAAGAGAACGAAACTTGATCCTAGAGTTATCAAAAGTGTCTTTATTGGATATGCTAAAAATAGTAAAGCTTATGGGTTTCTTGATTTAGAATCAAACATCGTTGTAGAATCAAATATGTTGAATTCTTTGAGAATAAGTGCTCTATAGATTCTGAAATAATTGAAATATACTCAGATGTGAGATACAAATATTTTAAAATCCATAGAAATACTCATAAATTCTCATGAGAAAACAAATAATTCTAAAAACATAACTGAGCTTAAGAAAGCACAAGAGCAAGAAAAGCAAAGTATTTAGGTCTAGACTTTATTACTCATGTTTTTCTTATTGAAAGAAACAGAGATAATAACGTGGTAAATAAGTACCCATTAATATTAAAGATGATGATCTTAAAAGCTTTAGTGATGCTGTGTCTTTTAGAGATGCTTCTTTTGGAAAGAAGCAATAGATGATGAAATAGAGTCAATAATGTCCAGTAAAACTTGGGTATTAGTAGACTTACCAAAAGGATATAAACCTATTGGGTGCAAATGGGATTTCAGGAGAAAATATAATTCCGATGGTTCTATCCAAGCTTTTAAGGCTAAATTAGTAGCCATGAGTTATAGATAAAAAGAATGAATAGATTATTTTGATACGTATGCTCATGTAGCAAGTATAACATCTATTCGAATTCTTTTTTGCTTTAGCATTCATCTATAACCTTTATGTTTATCAAACGAATGTCAAGACTACTTTATTAAATGAAGATTTAAATGAGGAAATTTACATGGAACAATTAGAAGGTTTTGTTCTTCCTGAAAATGAGAGGAAAATATGTAAATTAGTGAAATTTTTATAGGCTTAAACAAGCACCGAGGTAGTAGCATGAGAAATTCAATTCAGTCATATTGTCCAATGGTTTCAAGCAATAATAGTGCTGATAAATGTATTTATTCTAAATTCATTGAAGATTATGGAGTTTTAGTCTGCTTATATATATATATATATATATATATATATATATATTGATGATATGCTTATATTGGAATAATATACTCGGTCATTGAGGCTAAGAAGTATCTAACTTCAAACTTTAATATGAAAGATTTGGGTGAAGTAGATACTATCTTAGGTATTAAAGTTAAAAAACATGGTGGGGTTATTTTTGAATCAATGTAATTACGTTGAGAAGATATAAATAAATTTAAACATCTTAGTTTCAAAGAAATGAGTACTCCATTTGATACCAGTGTCAAATTAAATTATAATACTAGTAGAGTTAGTAGTAGTACAAACTTGAATATGTCGAGTGCTATAGGGTTTTAATGTATGCAATGCATTGTACTAGGCCTGATATTACTTTTTTCGGGTGTAAGTTGAGTAGACACACTAGTAATCCAAGTATAGAATATTGGAATTACTATATTAGGAATTATCTTAAGATGACTAAAAATTTGGGATTGTTTTATAAACAATTATCTCAGCTGTATTAGAAGGATACACCAATGCTAGTTGGATTCTAGCGTGGAAGATAGACATTCTATTTCTGGATGGATCTTCACGTTCGGTGAATGTGTTGTTTCTTGGGCAGCAAGAAAAAAATGCATAACCATTCAACTATGGAATCAAAAATTTATTGCTTTAGGAGTAAAGTAGGAAAGAGACTGAATAGATAAGAAATTTATTAATGGACATCAAATTATGACAAGTCCTATGCCTCCTATTTCTATTCATTGTGACAATCAAGCACTTTAGCAATGTTTATAGTAGCATTATAATGGTAAGAGTGACATATTCATTCTAAAACATGAGTACATGAAAGTAATTGATTCAGGATGACACAATAACAATGTTACGTGAGGTTAAGCAAGAATCTAACACATCTCTTTACAAAGGCTCTTCCAAGAGATGTGGTAAAGGAAACCTCAAAAGAAGATGGGGCTGAAACCTTTTAATTAAAATAAAGTAATGATAACCCGATCTGATACTAGCGCATTATCAATTATAAGATTGATAGGTAAAACAAGTACTGAAA
>JAGVVM010020972.1:0-27220 GCA_019149425.1 Psidium friedrichsthalianum | reverse complement strand
ATCCTGAATTAACTGTTATTGGACACGAAGAGAAATATGAGAATTAACCACTTTTCGGACGCGAAAGGGTGTGTTCTATTCTCAATATATGGTTAACTATTCTGTTCGTTTAAACCACCTTTTTCAAAATTTTCAGAGTTTCGTTTTCTCCTAAAATAGATACAGCCTTCGTTTCCGATTGTTTCCTAGAGAGTTCTTGGAGAATTATTAGAATTGCTATCTAATAATTCTCGCTTGAGACTCTGTTGTATCCTGGAGGATCTTTGCCAGTAACCATTAGCAACGTTGTGGGGCAAATAATTCCTTAAAGAGAGTGCTATCACGCCTCAGAGTCTGATTCCTTTGTTCATCCCATTATACCATATTTTCCCAACAATTTTAAGGAATTATTCGTTCAACAATGGAGTCAGAATCCATAAAGGTCATGAACCAGGATATGGTGAAACTGGACCGGTTCGATGGCAACAATTTCGCTCGCTGGAGAGACAAGATGATGTTTCTCCTCACTGCCCTGAAGATTTCCTATATCCTCGACCCCAATTTGATGCCTATAGAGGATCCGGCGCCTACCACTGAAGGAGGAGAGCCTCGTGCAGAAGATGTTGAAAGGGTCAACAAGGAGAGGATGAAACGTGAAGAGGATGAATTGCTCTGTAGAGGACATATTCTGAACACGCTATCCGATCGATTATATGATTTGTTCACCGAGATGAAGTCTGCCAGAGAAATTTGGAATGCTCTCGAGTTCAAATACAAAGCGGAGGAGCAAGGTACGAACAAATATCTGATTGCCAAGTATTTTGACTTCAAGTTCGTTGATACTAAACCCTTATTGGAGCAAGTCCATGAACTGCAAGTACTGGTCAATAAAATTCGTGCCCTCAAGATAGATATTCCAGAATCTTTTCAAGTTGGAGCAATTATTGCAAAATTGCCTCCAAGTTGGAAAGATTATGGAAAAGGATGCTGCACAAGTCGGAGGAGATCACTTTGGATCAAATACAAAAACATCTTCGCATTGAGGAAGAGTCACGTTTACGTGATAAGTCTGTTTTGTATGATACCAAAGTGAATGCTGTGGAGGGAAATGGATTTCAATCCAAAACCCACCAGAACTTGAAACGTAAGAGAGGACAAAATTTTAAGAAGCCGCAGAAGAAGAAGAAAGGTTGTTGCTTTGTTTGTGGCAAGGAAGGTCACTATGCAAAGGAGTGTAGGCACCGCAAGAGCACATTCAAAGACAAGAGCACTTCAACAATAAAGGCAGATGCAAATATGGTTGAAGAGAACTATGTGGCCATGGTTTCAACCAAGTTTGCGAACATGAATATTTCTGAAAAATTCATGATTCTGTGGCCATGATTTCTGAAATTAATTCTGCCACTGTCGAATCTACTTGGTGGGTAGATTCTGGTGCAACGGTGCACATATGCAAGGATCGATCAATGTTCAAGCATTTCGAAGAGACTGTTGAAGTGCATCTTCAAGAGGTCGAGATGGCAAATAAAGCTCTTGCAAAGGTTGCTGGCAAAGGCACGGTCATTTTAGACTTTACTTCTGGAAAGAAGGTTTCCCTTCTTAATGTACTATTTGTACCCGAAATTAGGAGAAACCTAGTTTCTGTTGATTTGCTTTGTAAAAGGGGATTTCGGGTTTTGTTTGAGTCCGACAAGGTTATCCTGTCGAAGAATGGGCTGTTTGTGGGAAAGGGTTATGCCAATGAAGGCATGTATCAACTGAGTATTAATAATAATATCGTGTCTTCTGCTTATATTGTTGATTCTCCTCATTTATGGCATATAGATTAGCGCATTTAAATTTTCGCTATTTGCAGAATATGAAAAGTTAGACTTGATAAATTTAATGGCGAATTTGATAAATGTGAAATCTGTGCTAAGTCCAAATTAACAAAGAAATCATTTCCTAGTGTTAAGAGAAATTCGAATTTATTGGATTTGGTGCATAGTGACATATGCGAATTCAACGGCATGTTAACACGTGGTGGTAAAAGGTATTTCATAACCTTTGTGGATGACTGCAGTAGGTATTTATATGTCTATCTCCTAAGATCAAAAGATGAAGCATTTACTATGTTTAAGAAATATAAGGCTGAAGTGGAAAATCAATTAGAAAGGAAAATTAAAGTCCTTCGTTCAGATAGAGGAGGAGAATATTTCCTAAATGATTTTTCAGCCTTTTGTGAAGAACATGGTATTATTCATCAAGTTTCAGCACCATACACTCCACAACAAAATGGTTTAGCTGAAAGAAAAAATAGGTCTTTAGGAGAAATGATTAATTGTATGCTCTCGAATCGAAGTTACCAATTAATCTTTGGGGAGAGGCATTGCTTACTGCATGTTTCATTCATAATAGAATTCCATCCACAAGAAACAATGTTAGCCCTTATGAATTGTGGAAAGGTAGAAAACCAAACCTCTCATATCTTAAAGTGTGGGGTGTTTGGCATACTACAGAGTACCTGATCCTAAGAGAACGAAACTTGGTCCTAGAGCTATCAAAAGTGCATTTATTGGATATGCTGAAAACAGTAAAGCTTATAGGCTTCTTGATTTAGAGTCAAATATCGTTGTAGAATCAAGAGATGTTGAATTCTTTGAGAATAAATGCTCTACAGATTCTGAAATTATTGAGAAAAATGCTCAAATGCAAGATACGAATAATTCAGAATCTAAAGGAACACACGTAGATTCTCATGAGAAAACAAATGATTCTAAAGACATGACTGAACCTAGGAGAAGCACTAGAGCAAGAAAACGAAGGATTTAGGTCCAGACTTTATTACTCATGTTTTTCTTATTGAAGGAGACAGAGATAATAACGTGGTAAATAAATACCCATTAGTATTAAATTTAGAAGACGATCCTAAAAGCTTTAGTGATGCTATGTCTTCTAGAGATTCATCTTTTTGGAAAGAAGCAATAGATGATGAAATGGACTCAATTATGTCCAATAATACTTGGGTATTAGCAGACTTACCAAAAGGATCTAAACCTATTGGGTGCAAATGGATTTTCAGGAGAAAACATAATTCTGATGGTTCTATCCAAGCTTTTAAGGCTAGGTAGTAGCCAAGGGTTATAGACAAAAGGAAGGAATAGATTATTTTGATACGTATGCTCCTGTAGCACGTATAACATCTATTCGAATTCTCTTTGCTTTAGCATCCATTTATGACCTTTGTGTTCATCAAATGGATGTCAAAACTGCTTTCTTAAATGGAGATTTAAATGAGGAAATTTACATGGAACAACCAGAGGGTTTTGTTCTTCCTGGAAATGAGAGAAAGTATGTAAATTAGTTAAATCTCTTTACGGGCTTAAGCAAGCACCGAAACAGTGGCATGAGAAATTTGATTCAGTCATATTGTCCAATGGTTTCAAGCATAATAGTGCTGATAAATGTATTTATTCTAAATTCACTAAAGATTATGGTGTTTTAGTTTGCTTATATGTTGATGATATGCTTATCTTTGGAACTAATATAACTGGAGTTATTGAGACTAAGAAGTATCTAACTTCAAACTTTAAAATGAAAGATTTGGGTGAAGTAGATACTATCTTAGGTATTAAAGTTAAAAAACATAGTGGGGGTTATTCTTTGAATCAATGTAACTACATTGAAAAGATATTAAATAAATTTAAACATCTTGGTTTCAAAGAAATGAGTACTCCATTTGATACCAGTGTCAAATTAAATTATAATACTGGCAGAGCAATAGCACAACTTGAATATGCGAGTGCTATAGGGTCTCTAATGTATGCGATGCATTGCACTAGACCTGATGTTGCTTTTTCCGTGTGTAAGTTGAGTAGATATACTTGTAATCCAAGTATAGAACATTGGAATGCTATTACTAGAATTTTTGGTTATCTTAAGAGAACTAAAAATTTGGGATTGTTCTATAACAATTATCCGTCTGTATTAGAAGGGTACACCGATGCTAGTTGGATTTGTAGTGTTGGAGACAAACATTCCACTTCTGGATGGATCTTCACTTTAGGTGGATGTGCTGTTTCTTGGGCGAGCAAGAAACAAACATGCATAACTCACTCAACTATGGAATCTGAATTTATTGCTTTAGCAGCAAGTGGAAAAGAGGCTGAATGGATAAGAAATTTGTTGATGGACATCAAATTATGGCCTAATCCTATGCCTCCTATTTCATTCACTGTGACAGTCAAGCTACTTTAGCAAAAGCTTATAGTAGCATTTATAATGGCAAGTCTAGACATATTAGTCTAAGACATGAGTACGTGAAACAATTGATTCAAAATGGTACCATAACAATTGTTTACGTGAGGTCAAGTAAGAATCTAGCAGATCCCTTTACGAAGGCTCTTCCGAGAGATGTGGTAAAGGCGACCTCAAAAGAAATGGGGCTGAAACCCTTTGATTAAAATCACCAGTAATGGTAACCGACCTGATACTAGCACATCACTAGTTATAAGGTTTAATGGGTAAAAACAAGTTACTGAAAGTGATTGTTTGATACTGACATTAGCCCGAACATGAGAAGTCGGTATCGTCTGTTACGTTTTAGAGGCTGAGTTATATTCTTAATGAAGTATAATACGATTAAGTAACGTGTTTATTAGTAACAGAAACACGTGGTAATACTTCACCTATATGGGCTTAGAAGTGGTGCCGCTTCTTACGAAAGTTGGGTTACTTTCTAGAGAGCTCATGAAACAGGAACAAGCACAAGGCCATAATAGTGCTGAGTAATTATGGACTTCTCGCTGAAACAAGAGGTTAGTATATGTGCGGTATGTCCGATTCTATTATCTAGAGTAACAAGTTTAAAGCCAAGCTACTTGTGACTTTGATAGAGTTTTGAGATACTTGCGCTAAATAAAGGTTTAACTCGAAAGAGACCTTTATGTAGGTGTATTAATCTTATGGAAATGTAGGCTGTGTTTTTTTAAGAAAATTTATTTTGTGATTTGTTTTTACAAACAAAGTGGGGGATTGTTGAAGTTTGTTTGGAAAAACAAACAAAAGTGCCTTTTCTTTTGTCCCACATGGAAAAGATGGGAGAGTGCAAATCAGTTTATAAATTAAAATATTATAATAGTATTCTGAAAAAAGAGAAATGAGCAAGTGGGCTAGTCTTCACCATACCCGCGTGCGGGTGCGCGTGTAATTGCGCGATTTTGGCGCGATTATTAGGCGCACTTAGCACTTTGCACGCTTGCGCGGTCGCGGTTCAGAATCGGCACTATTTGACAATTATTTAATTTTATTTTTCAAAATCATACTGTTCACATAAGAGTTGAAGTAATTTATTATTATTGTTATTTATTTATTTATTTATTTTTGGAATTTTAATTTCAAATAATGAAGAGTTGCAATTTTCAGACGATACAGTTTTTCAGAAAATGAAAGGTTGCGTCAGTCTGAATTAGCAATGAACATGAATAGGTATGTCCGAATGTGCAGTTATTCAGACACGAAGAGGTATATCCGAATTAACTGTTATTGGACACGAAGAGAAATATGAGAATTAACCACTTTTCGGACGCGAAAGGGTGTGTTCTATTCTCAATATATGGTTAACTATTCTGTTCGTTTAAACCACCTTTTTCAAAATTTTCAGAGTTTCGTTTTCTTCCTAAAATAGATACAGCCTTCGTTTCCGATTGTTTCCTAGAAAGTTCTTGGAGAATTATTAGAATTGCTATCTAATAATCTCGCTTGAGACTCTGTTGTATCCTGGAGGATCTTTGCCAGTAACCATTAGCAACGTTGTGGGGCAAATAATTCCTTAAAGAGAGTGCTATCACGCCTCAGAGTCTGATTCCTTTGTTCATCCCATTATACCATATTTTCCCAACACCTGTCTATCTTATAATTTATTTATCGTCCGCATTTGTCAGGTGAACCTTTTATCAACGGGCAAGCAGTTCCTTATGACCCCAAGTACCATGAAGAATGGATGGGAGATAACGAGAGGGACAAGCATAAGGGGCGAATATATGCAGAACAGAGATTTCCAAGCGAGGGACATGCCATCGATGCTTAACCAAGGGATGCAGAACCCTCCACCTCAAGGCAACATGCCCCCGCCGAGCAATTTTGGCAGAATGCCTCCGCACAACTAAGGTGGAATGCCTCCATGTTAATTGTTCATCGTAGATTTATGAAAAGATTTACCTTGATCCAATAATGTGTTATCAAATAACGTCACCAATTGTTCTTTTCAGACGCCGGTTGTTTAAGGTTTACAGAAGCTCTTCTTGTTACTGAAGCGTAATAAAAATAGGTTCAATGGCAAATGCAACTTGACCTTGACGTCAAGTTATTTTGCGAAAACTATGGCAGGGGTGACATAGTTTTAATCTCGGCCGTCCATTCTCATCGGACGATCGAGGATGCGCCACGTCATCCGGAGGAAGCTGCCCAAAATTTGCGCGCGGGTTGTTGTACTGTAGCAGCATTGTAGCGATTTTTGAAATTTTTTTTCCAGATCTCTGGTATTGCTCTCTCTCTCTCTCTCCCCTCAAAATTCTCTCTCCTCTCTCACGTTTTTCTCTCTCTCTCCCCTTCGCCCGACGCCCCTCTCTCGGCGTCCGACCAAATTTCCCCGACGACCAAGCTCCGACCTCCCCCGACGCCGCCGACCAAGCTCCGACCTCATCCGATGCCACCGACCTAGCTCCGACCTCCCAGATTTCTCCCCGACGAACGCCTCCACCGAGCGGGCTCTGCTCTGCCTTGCTCTGCTCTGCTCTGCCCTTTCCCCTTCCGACGCCGTCGCGGGCTCCCAGATTTCTCCCCGACGAACGCCTCCACCGAGCAAGCTCCGACCTTTCCCCGACCACGCCGACGCCCACGACAATTTCAGTCGCGACCTCCCCCGACGCCGTCGACCAGAGTCCAGAGCTGGGAACCCTAGGTTTCTTCTATGACGTGCGAGTAATACCTCTTGATTTACACGATGGACATTTTCTCTTTTACTGGTTGGGAAAAAATTGCTCACCTGAATTCATGTGGTAGTGTAATAGATCAGGGAGAGTTTCGTATTCCTCTCTGGAAAATGTGAAAAAGTTACACGGGAGAAATTTGGTTGTTATTGAATTATTACTCAACTACAATGAAGGAACAAGTGCCACGAGGAATTGTTAAACTTTATTGTGGCAGTTCTTGGTAAATCCGTAGCTTATCAAAATAAATTGACTCCTTACAGTTGAAAGAGACTATTGAACGAATTATAGCTGTTGATCGTGCAGCAGCAATGATTGAAGAGATGCTGAAACAGGGTCAAAATTCGCAACCTGTCTCCTATCCTGACAAGGGAGTTAAGGTGGTTATCTTTTGCATCATCTCCTCGTTATATCCTGCTGCATTGTTTACATGATCCATGAATATATGAACTCTCTATCTTATTTAGATTTGTCAAGCTTTGAGCACATGCGTGAATTTGGGGTTTGATGCGGACCCATCATGGAGTGCGAGGCACTTAAGGAAAAGAAAACAGTCCATGAAGCAAGATGCTTCTTCATGCATGCACATACAGTGTCCAAGATATCCCGCTCTATGATACGGTTCATTGCTCTAGAAGTTTTTCATCTGAACTTTGTGATCATTCTATCCTAATGATGTGCATCTGCTAATAAACAGGTTGTCTCTCATCTTGTCCAAAACTGTTAGCTTGGAAGTTGACTGGGATCGTGTGATGATTGAGACAATTAAGGACGAGGATTGCAAGGTGTTAACTTTTGATTATATTTTAAATTAAAATTTGGTGTTATCTAAACATCTTCTTTTAGTTTGCTCCTAGACATGTTGGAAGCATATAAGACAAACCTGCGGAGAGTGACTTATCTTGTGTTGGATGAAGCCGATCGAATGCTAGACATGGGATTTGAACCTCAGATAAGGAAGATTATAAATCAAGTGAGTCTTTTATATGAGTTCTTTTCTCTATCTTTCTGCCTCTTTAGGGGGATGTGTTTGCTCGAATCTGAGAAGGTAGATTTAGGTTACGACATGCACATGCTTAGTTGTTCCTGTGAATTTTTGTCATGCTGCTTAAGTGAGGAATTTCGGAAATTTTGCAGATACGACCAGATAGACAGACACTATTGTGGAGTGCAACATGGCCGAGAGAGGTTGAAACTCTGGCGAGACAGTTCTTGAGCAATCCGTATAAGGTTTGAGGTGTTATATATTGCGGGGTAACATTTTGATAGAAATGAATGTTCATTGACATTAGTGCCTTTTGGATATTGTCATTTTTAGGTTATCATTGGATCCCCTGATCGGAAAGCAAACCAATCTATAAGTCAAGTTGTTGAAGTAATAAAAGAGAGTGAAAAGTACAGCAGTTTGTCTTTGGTCGCTATTATTTCTGCCATATGACAGTTGGCTTTCTATCGATTACTTGAGTATCTATTGCTGCTGCAGGCTGATCAAACTACTGAAAGCAGTGATGGATGGGAGTCGAGTTCTGATATTTGTAGAAACAAAAAAGGGATGTGATCAAGTCACAAAACAGCTGAGGATGGATGGATGGCCTGCTCTATCTATACATGGAGACAAAAATCAGTCTGAGAGGGAATGGGTCTTGGCTGAATTTAAGAGTGGCAGAAGTCCCATAATGACTGCCACTGTTTTGTGGCAGCCCGGTTGACTCGCTCATGCTTATTATGGGGTTGGAAATGGATTGGTGATTGTGGAGATGCTCCTTATCCCTGCCAGGTTAAGGTGGGCACATTTAGGTTCAGGCAACAGCGCTTGCTCAAGAGGACATCGAGGGTTTGGAAACAGGGGCCGTAGCTCTGGATCTAATACAATTCCTCTTGGTGGTGGAAGGAGGCTTTAGTAATCTAGGTGATGTCCTGGATGGTGTTTGTTGGCCACATGTTAACACCTTATCTCTCTGATAGCCAGTATGTGTGATTTCTTGTCTCTCCAGCCACCCGACGACCACGCTTGTTTTCGTGATTTCTAAATCACGACCATGTAGCAGCAGCAGTAGTTCTTTCATGTGTTCGTGCACCAAATTGACCTTAGTGCTGCTTGTACTATGTGGATCCTACTCTATTATTTTAGGAGATTATAGTTGCTGAATTTCTTTTATCTAAATCACGACAATGTAGCAGCAGCAGCAGTTCCTTCATGTGTTTGTGCACCAAAGTGACCTTAGTACTGCTCAAACTGTGTGGATCCTACTCTATTATTTTAGGAGATTATAGTTGCTGAATCTCTTTCATGTTTCTGTGTATCATACTAGCATATTTCTGTGCTGATGGATTTTCCTTTCTGAGCATATTTCCTTTGGCTCAAGCCACTGTATTTTCTGTGCTAGTTGAAAAGGATTCTTATGCTGGCATATGAATGAATTTGGGAGGATACTAGCTTTCTCAATCTCATGCATGCATCAAGAGGGTTCTGTCTGATCACAGCTACACCACGTCAGTGGTGTATTCTCAAGATCATAGATAACCATGATTTGGTTGATTGATCATACCCTTGATCCAACTGAAAAGAAATCAAAAGCATACATACAATCTGTACCCGGTAGGATGAGCCAAGGAATGGTAAAAACTCAGTTGCAGATCAGGCAACCGGCTTCCCATCATGGAAAATAACCACGGCCAGCCATTCATACTTACCAAATGAAGACATATCATTAAGCAAGTAACTATAAAGTAACCGAGAATGTTTTACCCCCACACCCAGCCCCGAAAAAGAGCAGTAATATACATGAGGAGCACAGCTGGAGACTGGAGCGCAGAAGTCTAGCTTTTCAGAGTATTTGCTTCAAGCAACAACTGAAAAATATGGTTTACTACTTCATACTGAATATAGTAAGGATGAAATACGAAAACAAAAAGCTTTCTCATGTCATGTAGCTACACCCAGAATTAATTAAAACGGTCTCTGTAGTTGCTTCTGCGATTCGAGACGATGGATATCCTCTGGTCTTGCAGCATGTTGAGGTTAGGTGCCAACAAACGCGTATAACGGTCAAAATAAAGAAGCTGCTTCATGAGCAGTGCAAATTCCCGAGGAAATCTTAGCCCGTATGATTCACTAACCCGCAACTGTGATGCAGAAATTGTTTATCAGTTCAGTTGCTTTGCTCGAGTGCCATCAAATCCAAAAATAGGTCTCAAAAGTATACTTGTCAAGTACCATTAACCCTGTTCCCATCTAACATTTAAGATTTAGCAGCAAATCCAGTAACTAATTGCTGCCACTTACGACGATGTCTACCCCTATTTGTAAATGTTTTTTTAAATGACACTTGAAATGAAACCATTACCACATCGAGAAAGAGTGCATTCATCTGCCTCTCATCAACGACCAGATTTGCTGAGATAGCAGTGGCATTTGTTGATCTTTCCCGCGCTGTGGCGACGACGAGTTCTGTATCTAAATCCTGCAATGGATAAATTAAATAAGTTCGTCTCCGAAAGAACCAGAAAAGGTGGTCTGATGACATAAGCGACTATAACTTTCTTGTGCAATTGACAGCAACAATCTGATATGGCTTTTGACAGAAAAACACATTCTATAACAGCAGACGACAGACTATATTTTCAATGCTACAAATGTGAATTAGGAAGAACCTTCTTTTGACAGAAAAAACACATTCTATAACTTTCGGAGCTGTAGCCTGTCTAGTGAGCCCCATTACTTCCAAAATCTCCTGAAGCTTTCAATATTTGCAGCCTCCTTATAGAAGTCTACTTCTTCCAGCATTGATTCACGAATGTCGTTTACAACACCCACCTACTGAATGAAGATACAGTTATCAAGCCAAAAATGCAGCAGAATATCTGAGAACAAAAATCAGGCATTGTTTAGCTAGTTTATATCATAGGCAATATTGAAGTCCTAAGTTCCAAAATCTCAAAAGTAAGTCTGAGTAATACCAGAGATGTACGGCTGAGTTCCGGGTTTAGAAACTCCAGTATGCGTGCCACGACATACACGAAGTTCATGTCAGCCACCAGTATATCCTCTATTCCCGGTTTCAAAACCTTTATAACTACATCCTCCCTAGAGCCTTTGAGCTTTGCACTGTGAACCCACGTGTAACAACCATTGTATCATTTCCAGCCACACATTTGATTAGCCATATGATGCAAATTTTAGTGCAGCGGTCAAAGGTTGAAAATTAAGAGACAGTAGTCCTGAATGAAAAGATGTGTAAAACCTGTGCTATCGAGGCTGAGGCAAGTGGTGTTGGGTCAACATAATCATAAACACTATCTATTGGTCTCCCAAGTTCTTCACGCAAGATGGCTTGGATCTCCTGAAAAGGGACTTCAGGAGCTCTGTCGAAACACTTCTGAAATTCCTCAACATATTCTTGAGGGAACAATGTGGGAGCAGATGCAATGAACTATAAAAAAAAAAAAAAGAAAAAGAAAGAGAAATATTAAAGTTATTTGAAAAAATCTGTCAAATAAACGCTAAAATAACCAGAAATGAGAATGAATTGGCATAGAGAACCTGTTTTCCCCCATGTCCAATATACACTTTGCATACACACCACTTTAGGTATCAGAGCTAACCTGACCCAATTTAATATAAGTTGCTCCCATGCGTTCAAACAATCTCCTCATTTAAATAGGGGAAAGTAACCCAAGCTACAACTCAGTGGGCAATCCAGCTGAAGAATTTGCGGACTGCAAAATAAGATGTTTACAACTTCTGTGAGAATGAGTTAAAAGCATCATTGTGAATAAACTCTAACCACCAAATTAAAGTCTTTCTCTTAAATATGGATGAGAAAGTACACTAAAGAAAAGCTTCTTATCATGAAGCAGTGATGTGAAGAACATGCAGCCCAAAAATAAGACATGAGAGATAGACATTTTCTTAAGCAGCTGCGGTTGTAACCTTGAAAAGACAGCTATCAGAAACGCTAGAGAAACTAAGGCCATACCCATGCTGAACTATACAAGTTCTCTCTATCTTCTACCTAAAGCCTTAGGATGATTTACTTATCTATAACTCCAATTTAACAATGCCTTTCTTCAGCAAAATTTAATTCTTCCAGGCTAGTATCACTAGTTTAACTTGAAATTTGAAAATGCTTCCTTGAACATGAAAGCATTATGGATTATGTCTTCTGTGAGGGAATACGGCCAATGGATTAGGTCCATGGTAATCATGACACGACACGATATTACTTCAACTGCAGGAGCGATCTCGTGCGTACGCCGCAACAACTCCGGCTGACCCGTGGATGGCTTTTGCTCGTACTGTGTCGGTATCTTGAGGCGAGCAAGCACAGGCGAAATCCAAGCGCAATCCGTTCTGGAGGTAGACTCCAAGTCCCTCCTCAATGCGTCGTGGCACTAGTTTGTCAAACAAAAACCACAATGAGTATGGTATGCTTAAAGAAAGTATGGGGCATTGTATAGCTACAAATAAACAGCCCAATGTAAGTAAAGAGTTCAAAAATGCATCTTCGGGAGCTATGTAGAATTCAAATACATCCTTCGCAAGCTTAATAATTTGTAGCAGAAGTTACATTATTTGCTAATCGCGAAATGTCAGTATTTTGGGCCATTTATTGATCGATTTTTGCGTCTAGTACAACAATATGTACCGATCATCAACTTGCTTAGGCAGAACAAAATGTTCGACAATCAACCACTATCGATCTTTCAAGACTTAAAAGGTCAAGTGCCATAATAACTCCAAAAGGACACCTTCCATTCTGTTAGCTATTAGCCATCCAAATGCAAGCACAAGTTGTATCATCTCTACTCAACTAAGCGAACCATATCCAATGACCAGGTTATTCAGCCTAATCAAATGCAAGGAAATCCAAAAGAATCCTAATTTACATGTGCAATTGCTCGACTGACTCCATCATCGAGAGAATAACAGAACCGGTATCAACGACTCATGCCCCCAATCGCCGAAACGGAAAACACAACGAATCCCGCCTCGGGAGCTTACCGAATCCTTGTGAGAAGTTGCGAAGGCGATGACAGACGAACTCCTCCTATCAAGGGAAAGGAGACGGAAGTGGAGCCCCCTCGGAGTGACGCTTTCAGAAGCAACAGAACCTGCGGGCGCGAAGGGGAGAGAGAGAGGCGTCGGGTTCGGGTTAGGGACGCTGACAGGAGAATCTGCTCGTCGTCGGGGGAGGTCGGACGTCGCTCGGCGTCGGGACGAAGGGGAGAGAGAGAGGCGTCGGGTTCGGCTTCGGACGCCGACAGGAGAATCTTGCTCGTCGTCGGGGGAGGGGAGGTCAGACCTCGCTTGGCGTTGGGACGAAGGGAAGGAGAGAGAGAGGCGTCGGGTTCAGGTTGGGGGACGCCGATAGGAGAAATCTTGCTCCCTCGTCGGGGGAGGTCGGAGGTTGCTCGTCTTCGGGGCCGAAGGGGAGAGAGAGAGGCGCGTCGGAGAGAGAGAAATCAAAACGTGAGAGAGGAGAGAGAAATTTGGAGGGAGAGAGAGAGAAAAACCAGAGATCTGAAGATAAAAAATAAAAAAAAAATTCAAAAAACCTACAGTGCTGCTACAGTACAACAAATCCGCGCGCAAATTTTGGGGAACTTCTCCGGATGACATGGCGCATCCTCGGTCGTCCGTGAGAATGGACGGCAGAGATTAAAACTATGTCACCGCCATAGGCCATAGGTTATTCACTATGGCAGGGGATCACCACTCCCACACTAACTCACTTTCTTATCTGCTGTGTGAATATTTTTTCAAGGAAGAAAAGTCACTTCACCATCACGCTATCCGATCTTTCAAAAAATCTTACTGTTCAAGAGTAGGACTTTCTTTCACCATTTTGGCTGGTTACCATCCCCACGCCCATTACGCTCTTCCCCTTTCTTTATATCTCTCTCTCCCCTCCTGTTTCATTTTCCGGGCCAACCCACTTGCCCATGCAAATTCCGGTCTGACTTCTGGATTGCAGCCACACAACTTCTGGAATGCCACTATGCACGCGGAGAAGACCTTCCTCCACGTCGTTCTCTTAAACACCTGCAGTTTTTCCTTAGGCCGGACTTCTGCTCATTTCTATGCACTAGCTGTGTTTTCTTTACTGGACTGTTGCAGAATGCTGCTTTGCTAGTTCTTTGCTGCGAGCTACTGCTTGCTCCTATCTATTGTGGCAACCTACTTTCACTCTTTATCCTCGTTTCTAACTACTGGACAGCTGGCTGGTTCTTCTGCATGCTTCTATTCCCTTCTTCTTCTCTTTGTTTCTTCGGTTGGGCTTATCGTTTCTGCGTCTTTAGACTCTTCGGGCTTTTGCTATGCCAACTGCGTCGCTTGCTTCTTTTGCTTACACTCACCACAACTTAGCGCATGGAATCGATCTTCGGACTCACTGCTACTACTACTGCTTCTTCTTCGCTCTAATCCTCTTGCAGCTGCTCATCTACTGTTGCGATAGATCTACGCATGACTGCTAATGACTAGACTACCTTTTTTTTGTATATTGAATTATTGAATGTGAATTGTTTTTTATCTATTTATTTTTTTTGTTTTTAAACTTAATTATATTTTCTTCAGCCGCCCCATAGCTCAATCGCCGTTGTTGCTTAGCTACTTTGGTTTCTCCTCGACTGCTTGAGTCCTCTCATCTAGGTAGCCTTCACTCGGCTGCATGCTGCAGAATCTTCGGACTAGTCTGCTAGTGCTCGAGGAGCTGCCAAAAGCGCTACTGAATGCACCGTAATCTACTACTAGCTCTATGATTACCCCCCGACTGCGAGACACGACATCCGTCGACCACGAGTACGACAGCGACAACGCCGACACGTGAATTCCCTCTCAAAAAATAGAGATTTTCCGACACGTTGGGAACAGCGCCGTTGTATATTATATGTATATTTTTATATATTTTTATATTATACTCAATAAATTATTACTTTTTATGAATTTCATATAATAATAATAACATCATGATGCTGAAATTGTTATTATCTCCTTTCTTAGAACAGGTCTCAAAATTCACCCAAAAAAAAAAGGAAGATCACAAAAATATATCATATGTTAGAGCAAATCAAAACACACATACTATTCTCTTGCGATACTAATGACAAAGTTTAAGGCTCAATTCTGCTACATCATATAATACATCTACCTTAAACTTTTAACATTTAACAATAGGTGGCAAACAAAAACAAACCCATTCACCATAAAAAAACCACCGAAGTCCACTGATACTACATTATCCGCTCACTCCTGACAAAAGAACAGGACTCCTATAAATGGCCAGGGCTCATCAGAGTAAAGCTTGCACTTCAAGCACCCCAACCATCTTGAAACGTGTCCAAATGCATCTCCACCTAATATCGTCACAAGTCTTGGTCTCTCTTCTAAATAATCTGGGCTTTTTCATTATGAGATAAGAAGAACGAAAGTTGCTATGAACAGAAATAACAAATCTCTTCACGTCTTGGAGTCATCTATTTTTTTCATCTGTTGAGTGACACAAAGGTGTTATGTACTAATTTCTCTCCAACATGATAGAAGAAGAAGGTTGGACAAGACAGCTTAATGCTTATTTTATTACGTCCTAGGTTCACACTCTCCATAGTTCAACCCCCAACCCACCCATCTTAGGCTCCATAAAATACCGATCTGCGAATCGAGATGAGTTCTGAAAACGTCCCACATTTGGGCGCACAAAAATCTACATGTTCAGCACTCACCTTGTAGAGTCTTCATCTCATTAGTGAAATCATTTCCTAAGCTATATTCTTTCTAATTCTTCATATGATATCATAATCTATGTATGAGAAACTCGAGTAGAAATCCTCATCGAGCCAATGATTCACTATAGTACCTTGTTTGACAAACATAATAAGTAAGAAGAGTGCTTATATCATTATGTCCAATAACCGTAATCTCTTTAGCCTTAGGATTCAAAGGCCGTGGCGGTCTTTGTTCTAGTCCCCCGATCCACAAGAATTTTATGAACCACCTCATAAAATGAAGACTCCTCATCGAGCCTTTTTACTTCATGTCATCTATAGCTTCTTTCTTCACTTTTTCAATCATCAAATCCCACATGTCATAAACCAAGTGAAGACAAGGCTTATCGGTGTCACAAATTCTGAGCATATCATAAATAGGAGCCGTGAAGGAAAGTATATAATCAATGAATCCCACCAAAAATCATCCAACACCTTCTCTTGACAACCTAGCCTTTCCTTGATTTATCATCCCGATAGGTACTCCATTTCTCACAAATAACCATATTTTGAAGACCACTTCTTATCAACTTAACCTTCTAAGCATCACAATCATCGATGCAAATCGTGTATCCGCCACAGAAAGCAACTTCAAATGAATAAACTCGTTGTATATTGATATCTCATGGAATGGTTCATGATGAAATTTTTTATTTGCATAACATCATCAACAATCTTTGTGATCCAACTACATTCCTCGTACACTACTTCATTAGCCTCCACATTCTTTGGCGGCACATATATTTTTTAAAGCTAGATTGAGGGTATGCACCACACAAGGCGTCCAAACAATAGACGGGAATTCTTGTTCAATAAGTTGTCCCGCAACCCTTACAATTTGAAGCATTATCCGTAATGACTTGGAACACATTCTCATGTCCAACTTCAATGATCACTTCTTTCCATAAGTTGAAAATGAAATGCATGTCCTTCCTTTCATTCGAACAATCTACCGATTTTATAAACATGGGATTTCCATCCGACACCGCTATGAAGTTAATAAGTGATCTCTTTTGTAAGTCACTCCATCCATCACTCACAATACTTACACCCTTATCCTTCACATCTTTTTAATAGGTGCACACAAACTCTCAATATTTGCCTTCTCTTTTTGCAACAAAGTAGTCCTCAACAAATTAAATTTTCGGTAGTACATATCCCGCAATGTTGTGATTAGCGGCATAAGTGAAAGCTTCATGAAAGTAAGGGTTATTTGCTAGGTTAAACGGCAAGCCCGCCGAATAGAACATCCTAGCAATCAAATGATCTAAATGTTCCCGTTGAGACATGTTGAAATGCTTTCTCAATTGATCCTCCGCTCCCACTTCCCATCTTCCTTTTCCTTGAGTCAAAGGATGAATCCTTTGGACACTACTACAACTAGAAGGGGCAAAGGCACATTTTTATGTGCATTACTCTCTAATCTCTCATTGACCTCTCCATCTAATATTTCCATCTCCAAAAGATCTTGTTTTTCTACTTTTTCCACATTTTGCAATCCCTCTTCCCTTATCATCAACAAATGAGCCCTAATTCTTGTGTATGAACTCTTAAAACTTTTTTCACAAAATTACATTTCCAAGAGCAATTGCCTCCCGCATCGCCATGATTAGCCACTTAGTAATAAACCTCCACAGTGGTTTATTTAAATCTTCAGTGCTACTGCTGTCCATGTTTTGATAAGTGGATATCACTCTACAAAAATGCAATTACAAAACTATAAATACATAAACATGAACACAAGCATAGCAACAAGACATAAGTAGATATCACTCTAGTTAATCTAATATGTTTTCTCCGTGGGCCAACTCACTGTCCAAGAAATTTCCTCCCTTTAAAAATTTAAGAACCCAACGCATAACATAAAGACATAAAAAGAGAAAGCTGCTATTTGTTCTCGACAAAAAGAAGCAGTAGATAGCATAAAGACACAAAAAGCTAATGTTTGTTCTTGAAAAAATTCAAGAAGCCATGAGAAGCTAACCAGGACACAATCAAATGCGGGAAGGAAATCAACTTGATGAGTCACTAGTGGGACCGTCTTCCCAGAAAGTGCTCCTACAATGTATTCCTGCAAAAAAAATGTGGGACAGATTCAATCAAACGGTTGAAACATTGCGAGTAATGCATCGGTGATACCTTGAATGGGATGCCTCTTGCGAGCCGAGGTGAGCGACAAGGTGAGGTGGCGAGCTAAGGCCGGTGAGAGGAGGGGAGGCGCGAGCAAGGAAGGCGAGTCGCACGGCTAGCTGAGGCCGGCGAGAGGTGAGTCGCGCAGGGAGCCGAGGCCGACGAGAGACGAATCACGTAGAGGCCGGTGAGAGACGAGTTGCGCAAGGAGCCGAGGCCGCGAGAGACGAGTCGCCTGATGAGCCGAGGCCTGCGAGAGGCGAGTCCGCGCGGCGAGAAGGGGAGGCGAGTCGCTGCGGCAAGATGAGGCCAGCGAGAGGAGGAGAGGCTTAGGGTGAGTCGGCAAGCATGGGAGGGTGGAAGCAGAGTCGCGCTGAGGAGCAACGAGAGAGAGATTGCAGGGGAGAGAAGGAGGGGATGAGTAAATTAGGTCAAAAAATTGGGTTTTCACTTTTCACTGACCCATTTGCTCGCGTGACTTTCGGTACCACGAGTCCCTCAGAGTTCATCAGCGTGTCGGACACGTGTCTGACATGCCAAAATCCTAAAAAATAGCGAGTCCGTGTAACATAGTTTTCCTATGATGAATTTATTGTAATCTTTTAGAACTTTGAAACGAATTCATAGTTTGTTTTTTGCTTCATTTGTTCTTCTTAGGCCTCTTGAAGCTGGCAGTCCCCATTTCAACTTGACACCTTTCTTATGAAATAACCAAGTGGGGCATATCAGGTAAAAAAAAATAGGAACAAGTTTAAATGACGTTCGTTATTTGAAAAAGATTTTTGATCTGTCATTTAAACAGCAGGGCATTGTTATACCATTCGTGCAGGTTGCTACTCATGCCACAAGGAATTTTGCTATCTTAGGACAGTTGGGAGTTGTGTGCTGTTTACCGGGGCTTCCATTCAAAACTTATACATTCTTCCTAGCTCTCAGTACTAGGCAGGTGTCGGCAGGCAATGCTCTTTTTCCCGTCTGAGATCTCCTATCTTGTCAGAAACCACTGCCAACTCCGAGGTACTCTCCGTCAACTGTTGATGCTGAGTTGGCTCCTATGCCGCTAGCTATGCCCTGCTTTGTCCCCCGGCATGGTGAAGGCTCTGAAGTGAGCACCAGGCTAGGTGACAGTTGAGCAACTCAAGGGAACTGCTGACTTAAGGATAAAAAGAAGAGGGTCGAGAAATAAAAAGTCATACATAGGATCTCCATATTAATAGAAGCCGGTCATTGTTCACTAACGGTATCCACGGAAGGCCAAGCATTTTAAGGCCTGCGAAGCTATTACATAAAACAATTGCTTGTATCATTGGGGGTATGCTTCCGTGATTGTCACTCTGTTAACAGATTGCTGCATTGATCTATTAATGGATTGGTCTGTACTTTGAGGGAAGAAGGCCGGACGTCGCGGCTGTGGCATAGTGACGGGCTTGCTGCTGAGCATGCAAAGTACTGTCGCCATGGTGGATCTATCAACCGGATCTTTCTGAGCACATAGTAAGCTAACGTGCAGGCATCTCAGCACTTCATCTCTTGAACTCGAGTCTAGGACAGCCGATGTGACGTCCCCCCCCCCCCCCCCCCCCCCCAAAAAATCATGCACATGAAGACAAGAAAAAAATCAAGAAGTTTGGACCCACTTTCCACTCAAATTTCGGTTGAACTAACCCCCTTCTTTCCTTCTTTTCTGCTGGCCAAGAGCCCACGTGCTCTCTTAAATTCCTACTCCCATTTGCAGCTGAGCTGGGACTTCTTCTTTGGCTAAACCTGCGGTTGCTCTGCTTCATTTTCTGCTGAACCTCAACTCCCATGCAAGCAAGACAAATTTGCATGATTTTCAAGCCATCAACTCCACTGTTCACGTAATAATCACTGCTGCTTTCTCTTCTCTCTTCTTTCTTCTTTTTTCTTTATTCTTCTTCCTTGGACATCCCCTCGGCTGAAGCTGATCTCTGTTGGACTTCTGCTACAGCTGTGTTCTTCTTTTTCTCCTTTGCTCATCGCAGACCGCTACTACATTTTCTGCTGCTGCTCACGGATTGCTGCTGCTCCTCTCTTCTTCCTTTTACTACGGTGAGCTGTTGGATTTTCTGCTGTAGCTCCGCTTCTTAAGGCTGCTTGTTGGACTTTGCTCACTGCAGCTTTTTCTTCTTCGTTTCCTTCAGCTGGTCCTTCTTTTTGTGGCTTGATTCCTCTCGGCCACACGTGAATCTGCTGCTCTCCCTTTGCTGGAATTTCTGCTCATCTCTCGGTCTGCTAGTCTGCTCTTCCTCTTCTCTGCACGTGGACTGCATGTTGCTGCTGCAGCTCCAAATTCTCGGCGGCTGCGTGAATCTGCTGGAATTTTGTTTGCATTTGTTGGATTTCCTTTCCCTTGGTTGGAATCTGCTGCGTCTTCTTCATTTTCTCGGCTAGAATCTCTCGGCTGGTGTTCCTTTCCCTCGGCTAAAGCTTAGCCACTTGTGACTTTGCTGCACTCCCTCGGCTACACGTGAATTTGCTGCTGCGTCCTCGTCCTCTTGGTTGCTCAGAGCTCATCGTCCTCGGGCCCGAGCTCGTCGTCGCTCGGCCGAGCCGCCTCATCAACGTCGCTCTTCCAAGTTCGTCATTCAACCGAACTACGATCGTCCGCTGTTCCCGAGCTCGAACTCTAATTTTTGGGTGAGTACATTTCTAAACTTGACTTAGAATGTCGGGTATGCTAGGGACTGGTACGGAAAAATTTATGATGAAAAATATTAAATTTCTTGGACGTCAAATGTCAATTAATTGCTGCTAGCCATAGGAATAAATTAGTATTTTTGCAAGCTCTAGAAATTGCCATGTGAGTAGAATTATTTGCCCTTGAACCTAGACTACTAGAATGGAATGCCGGGTTCTGAAATACAAGATTTGGCAACGTGGTATACTTGGTTATTTTATTCGATGTATTTGGAGGTGAATTGCATGCTCATGTGAATAATTTTGGAGCTGCATGTAGCAAAGCTGACTTACATGAGTATTTAAAAGTCGAGTCAATTGAGGACTTCGTGATGCTCATCATTGATTTGCATACTGACATGAGACATGTGCGTTTGGCGGAGTGCGTAGAACTCTACGGGACGGTCCAGCAGTGTCTAGGGGGCCATCGGGAATATGGGGTAATAAGGAGGTGCCGATCGCAGTACTAATAGAGCCACGATCGTTGCACTTGCGCCTGAACGTGCTTGGCATAGGATAGCTAGAGTGACAAGGGTGCCAACTTCGATGTGTTTAGATACGGGTTGAGGCACAAGCCTGAGACGTCTATAACGTGGCCGGGACCGAAGTTCTATTGAGCCACCGGTGGTGTTCAGTTTGGAGGTGCTAGTGAGTCACTGGGAACCTCAAGAGAATCAATGAGCATCTGCATTTGCATCTGTTTGATTTGAAGTCGTAACATGCATGTGATGATTTAAATTTCTGGCCTGAAGTATATGCTTCATTTTAAATTGAGTCTAGGCATGTGCTTGTTGAGTTTTGACTCACATATTTTTGGCTAATCGCTATTTCAGACCCTCAACCATAGATATGAATATTCATATTCCCCGAGTTCGCCACAGGATCCCTCAGGAGATTGAGACACAGATAGTTTCGTACCCTTCCGTGGACGGAGTTGAGTATGATTATGAGAGGTATAGCTACACTGTCTGGATCGACAAGGGATATGACATTTTGATCCCTTATAGATACAAGGGAGTGGTTCAGCCGGAGAAGTCAGGAGGCATGGTAGGGCCCTCTGCAGGGTTTAGACGTACCAGCCTTTGGATGGGACCGACAAGCCTAGTGAATGCGACTACTTTTGGACGCAAGGTTGTAGACCCTAAGCCTATGAAGGCGCTAGACTCAGATGGGGACGTAGTGATGGAGATTGATGGAGCAGACGACATGTTCGTCGAGCAAGCAGATGGCGAACCTGGATCCCCGATATCAAAGGAGACCGATCCAGAGGACCTTCCTTCATCCGAGGACGAGTAGTCCCCGATAATACCTAGAGGGAAACTAGTGACTTTTTGATTTGGCCCGTTCCCTTTTTGAGCATAGCCAACTTAGGTTTGTTTTTGAGGTTCAGATATTAGTCTCCTCTCCAGGTTGTATAAAACTTCTACTGTTATATGTTATGTAAATTTGATTTTCTCTATCTCTCTATCCTGCATGTGTGTCTGTCAGGGGATTGTGCACTTTCTGCTATCGCATTAGATAGCCGTCGTTTGGTCGCGACGAGTCCTGGGTCGTCGTTCGTTTTGGCCAGGTGATGATTGAATTGACAGGAAGCGGGATGTTGCGCGTGCAACAGGTCCGGGGCGTGACAGCCGGGTACAAAACTTCCAATGGCGTCTCGTCTCTCCAATGTCTCCATGATTGTTTACCATCCATTCAAAAGAAAACACCCTCGGTAAGTCGCAATACTGAAGTCATGCTAGTTTGGACGGGTAAAAGTGTACATGTACTTCTTGTATTGGAATTCCGGCTCGACTTAGTTGAAATACCAAAGAGTGCAGTGTGACATTTGCACCATAAACTGGTTAGTGACATAGCTAGCTAGATCTTCGCCTCTATCTTATCGATAGAAATCATCATTCTTTTTCCCCATAATGATTTCTAGAAGTAAGACGCCGAAACTATATACATCGGATTTAATGAGAATTTTCCATTCCTTACATACTCGGGAGGCATGTAACCCTTGCAAATCAAAAAACACATCAACTATAACACGCATGTGCCTAAAATAGTGTATGCAGTCACATTTAAGAAGAACACATCTCTTGACACAACCAAATGACAGCCAATGTAATTAGAATTTAAAAGTTATTGAGTCCCGCAATTTTTTAGTGCTTGCATGAGTTTGATCAACTCCAAAATCCTAGCCATGCCAAAATCTGAAATCTTTGGGTTCATGCCATTGTCTAACAAGAGATTGCTTGCTTTCAGGTCACGATGAATGATCCGAAGTCGGGAATCTTCATGTAGATAGAGCATTCCTCGACCTATTCCCCACGCGATCCTATATCGCTTTGACCAATCCAATTGCAAACTTTTCTCAGGATCTGCACAATTTGAGATTTATCTTGCAAGTTAGTAATTGGTTGAGCTTGCTAAGATCAAATACTTATTTTCAAATGCAATTTCATCGTATTATGAGCAAGAGGACAACATATTAGAGAAGACGGTTACATACTCGACTTAAACATACCATACAAAAAGTAATCCAAACTTTTGCTAGGCACAAATTCATATACAAGTAGCTTTTCTTCTCCCTCCAAACAACATCCTAGGAGCCGCACAAGGTTTGATGTTGAAGCTTTGCGACCAACAAAACTTAATTCTTAAATTCTTCAGCTCCTTGTCTTGAGCGCTGAGATGACCCCTTCACGACTATATCTTGCCCATTAAGAAGCCTCCCCTAAAATGATTGAATTTTTGTTTAGTTTCTCGATCATCTTCATATTGAAAGTTTCCCTAATGTCTAATGGATCTTAAGGTGCAGTTATGAAAATGTTGTTGAAATGAAGCGCCGTGTTGGATAATTGGTATGGTACAGAACAATCAATATCTAGTTGACTCATTACACAATACAAAGTTGAGTTGAACAAGATATGTTATTGGATTGAAGGTGGCTCCATAATGGACCTCTTCAACTGTGGTACTGGACTACTGCTGCACATTCCACCAAAAGATCTTCCGTTTCAGTTGTTTCCTTTTCTTTTGACAATAGTCTTCCAACCAAATACAAACGGTTTTTGACGTATCAAACTAATAATACCTGGAAAACTTCACCAAATCTACCTTCGCCCCAACTTGTTTTGATGAGAGAAATTGTTTGCGGCTGCTTGTATTATCGCTAAATCATATTGCAAGGATTCCATGTTCATAAGTTCATTCACGCCTATGCGATAAAACAACACGAGACAGGTCATTTCAATCAAGGCATATAATTTATCCAAGCCGCAGACACAAATTTTTTCAAAACGAACTTAGTCGATTACCAGTCGATTACCAGCTTCTTCTTGGATGAGCTCATGGGTCTCGGTCACTTCCCTCCGAACGAAACCACAAGCACGAGAGAGAAACACCAAAAGTACGCCAAGAGGAAAAGCAATGGCAGTGATTATCATCACTGTGGATTTTTTACTTCTGCCTGCATATGGAGGGCCATACTTTAAGTTTGTTGAGAGCTTTAGTAAGATTTGGAAGTACTTTCCAAGGGAGAAAAGTGTTTCTTTTCTCTAAATAAAGAGACTGTTGTCGCGACCCACCTTTGAAGAGGGGTTAATGGATTGCTAAGCCCATTTTAACATCTGGACTTAGCTTGGGTTCTCCCAGGCCCATACCAAATGGCGTCAGGAGATTTTTAAATCGAGGCCGGCCTTAGTGTGGCCCAGTGACATGTAATCAGTATGCATGCCATCGAAGTCGCCACCAATCATTTTTTAGAGGGTGTGATTGGAAACTCTATCGAGTGATTGGGAGAGATCGTTCGATTCTGCGAAAACCAGATATTTGAATTCAAGGACTTAGTTACACCAATATTGCTATTGACGCCCTTTCGGTACCTAAGTTGAGTGATTTCATAATCTAGAGAGTTCATGTAGGTATTCTTTGGGTAAGGTGAGTCTTAAGAAATCTAATAGGTTCATGCAACTGGGAGTATCTATCCTATCAATCACAGTCAGTAAAGAAAGTGCGCAATCAAGGAATTCATATATGAAGAAATCACATCAAATCATGTCAAAACAAGCCTAAGAAAGTCCCAAGGGCATAGAAAACAAGCCAATTAGATTCAAGGATGGTTTGGAATAGTTTGGGTCAGATTGACCAGAGGGGCAAAATGGTCATTTTGAAAGGTTCGGGAAGTCAAAAAAATGTGGAAATAGTTCAAACCAGTTGAATGTGGTTTTCCCTAATTTTCACAATTTTTTTGGGAATTTTTCTGGATTTTTCTGATTTTTTTAGAATTTTTTTTAGATTTTTCTGGAACTTTTTAGACTTTTCTAAGACTTTCTAAGAATTTTCCTATTTTTTGGGACATTTATATATTTTCTGAATTTTATTTTGATTTTCTTGAATTTTTCCTATTTTTCCAATCATTTTCTTCATTTTCTAAAGATTTTTCCTGATTTTTCTAAAATTTCTATGAATTTTATGATGATTTTTTTATTTCGCAATTTCCTAATTTTGTTTAAATATTTTCAGAATTTTTGTGACTTTTTGTGACTTTTCAAAATTTTTATTATTATTATTATTGTTTATTCTTTTCATATTTTTTATTAATATTGTTTATTTAATTCTTAATTTTTTGGATTCGGTCGAGTTGACACGGCCCAATGACCCGAAAGCCTGAACTGAAACTCACTCGGTTCGACCCGATGACAAAACGATGCCCGCATTGATTTTATAATATATATATATTTTGTATTTTCTAATATTTTTTAAATTTTCTGGATTTTCATTTTTGTTTATTATTTTATTATTTTTGTTTTTATTTGTTATATGAACCAAGTCGGCTTGACCGGCCCACTACCAGAACCAGCCCAAAATCCAAATTTCCTAACCCGACACCAAAACGACGTAGTTTCGATCCTTTTTTTTTTTAATTTCAAATTTTTAGATTTTTGGTTTCTATTTTTTTATTCCTCCCACCCAGCTGTCTGATACCGACGATCAAACAAGCGACAGGTGGCTAGCCGACGACCCGTATCAGGATCAGCATGACTAAAACTCTCCGTCGAATCTGCCGCTTGGACCATGAGTCCTTACCCTGTTGATTTATTTATTATTATTTTTATTTCAAGGTATTTGAATAATTCCGATTTGTGGGAAAAAAGTTTTGTCTTCGGAAATTCCCAAGATGATAACACGTGGGCTTAATGATAGCCGCTGGTCATATATCCCCATTTTTTAGCTGCGGATATTCCTTAGCTGACAAGTGGCCACCACGTGGCACACATGTGGTTACATGTCATCGTTGACTAGTCAACGAAAGTTTGACCTAGTCAACTTTTTCACCAGAGGAGACGATCAACAGTGGCCGCCGATAGCACTATTCATCGTCTTGCTCTCCCGGCAAACCTTGCCGGAAACTACACCGGAATTTGAAAACCACACAAAGAACGGTCGAAGTTCCTCCCTCCAAACTCGATTCTATTCACGCTTTTAGGTGTTCTAAAGTCAACCCACTCTGATCTTGGCCTCGAAACCCCTAAACTAGCAAAAATAACAATGTAATCTCCAATCGCCAAGTGAAACTATCTGAACTCACCCGTCCGGCACGACTGAATCAGATCCCAGATGCCCCTGTTTTAGACTATTCCACCACTGGTAGGCCAAGCTAAATCTCAAAGCCTCCCTATCATCATATACCCCAAACCGCAGCCATAACAACAAGTAAAAGCCACCTACTCGAGCTTCGAACCGCAGCTATCCTCCGGCGGAGCTCCGCCCTAGCCATATCTAGCACAAATGCTAGCCTAAACCACAAACAACATCACAAGGCGTAAGAAACTTACCTATGTAGAGATTGACTCTGTTTTGTGCAAAAAGACTCAGGAACTCGAGGTAAACAAGGAGTTTGGGGGACAGACACCAAGGATTTCCTTCGCTGACGATCCAATGATGAAAGATTAAGTGTGCACCAGCTTCCTGTAACCCCACAACTCTTGCCAGCCCCGAATCTCAGGACTTGATCTCTTTTCACCACTTGCATCCGAGCTCGAATTCTCGCATAATCTCTTCAACGTGGATTTGTAGACGCTCTCCCTTTGCGATTCTCCACCCTTTTTGACGTATTCTCGTGCTCTCTTTCTGTTTGAACCGAATGACGTCCCTCCCTCAACCACTTGTGAATCCTCCCCCTTTTATACCTAAGGGTCCCCACGAGAACTCGCCCAGACTCTTGTTCTTTTTTTGCGCCCCTATCCTCCCCCAATTCCTCTATGATTGGGAAGATTATCTAGGTCCTCGGGTCACGGGTCAACCCGACCCGATTTGATCCGCTTCAAATTTCTTTTCAATTAGACACCCAAATCCCCTTGGACCACCAAAATTGACCCTAAAAATCGAGTTCTATGAATGAAATAACATTCAGGAGTAAAGATTGGGTATTTTTTTAAAATTCCAATTGATGAAATCCCTCGTTGAAGTTTGACTCCCGAGAGGACCATTTTGGCAAAATCCATACCCAAGATGGCCTTTTTTTGCAAAAATTGACCATTACCAATGGATTCAAGGCCAAAAACTAAGGTGACGTTCCCTGATTTTCAATTCGTCCTAGGAAGATTTTTAATTGCAGTTTAGTGTTTTTAAGGACTAAATTGCAAAATCGAAAATTGCATCTGGTCCTTTTTTGCGAAACTAGGAATTCC
>JAGVVM010020969.1:0-21318 GCA_019149425.1 Psidium friedrichsthalianum | reverse complement strand
AAACTATTAGATAAATCCAATGTTTTTTCTTCTTTTTTAATTATTTTTTTTTCTTCTTGCTCCGCCAGTTGCTGAACCTCGACGACAGCCAGCAAAGCGATCACACTCGCCGGATATGGCGAGGCTTGACCTCGTGTGGCCGGTCATAGCCTGTTGACAAGGCGCTCTATTCGGCAAAACAAATAGAAAAATGAAAAATTAATATAAAAATAAAATACATAATAAATAAAATAAAATATTAAAAAATTGAGATAAGTAATTTTAGAAAGTGTTTTTTACCTATTTAGATTTAGAAACTCACTTTCCTAATTTTATGAATAAATTTTTTGATGACCAAGTTATATTTGGCGAATCAAATGGGGGGAAGTCCAAAAATATTACTCCCGTAAAAAAAAATTTCACAAATGGATGAAAAAATAAATGGACATCAACACGCGAGGGATATGTGAAATCTGTGCGTTGTATGGGTATCAGAGACGTATTGTGTCCCTTCTCCAAAGAACATGTCGAAGGAGCTACCATTTATGCCGTCCTTGTCTATGGGGAACGGGGAATTGTAATTGTACCAAAAAAAGTTATAACCAAACCTATTTCCCTTACTTGTTGAAGGAGGTACTGTTTATTTTATGTTCAAAAAAATAAAATCTTATTAACAATTATTCACGTCAACACCGGCTGCTCTATGTAGGACAACTGACGTCTATCTCAGTAATTTCTTGTCAAAATTTTTGGAAGAATTGAATTGGCACAAACATAAAAGTTATATAACTCAATTGGAAAAAAGGGTGTTTAGTAATAAATTGATTTAATTACCACAAATTTAAAACCATTTTTTATAATTCTCCGAGGCATGACCACGGCTCTGGAACCGTTGATTTCGATTCAAAATTTAGAGGAACCAGAATCGGAATCTTAAGTGGCGATTTCAGTTTTAGTTTTGAACCGGCGATTCTGAGCCGAAATAGGGCCGAGTTTCTATTCAAAATTGAAAATGGAAACCACCGATTTCAATTTCGGTTTCAATTTCTGAGTTTAAAATTTAAATTGTAATAAATTGTGATAAAATTGAATTAAATTATCAAAGTAATGAATTATGAAATAACAGAAAATAATGAATTATGAAATTATGAAATAATGTATTATCAAATAAAAATTGTAATCAAATTTAGGAAAAATAAGAGGGAGGGAGCTTGAACTTAATAAATTATCATTAAGTGCCTACATATCTTTTTGGAGATAGAAGAATCAAAGTCAATGTAATTCTCTTACCTTTGATAACTCCATACTTATCTCATCCTCAATTGTCGCTACTCATTCCAATACCAGTGTTGGTGGTATTTCCGTCATCAAAGAATTTTGCTTTATTATTGCGGTTTATCTCTTGTTGTCTATATCGTGTCTTCATTCAATCATCAACACAAGCTTGAGTTTTCATCGAATTGGGAACTAATCTTGAATGTTATTCTTTACCAAAAAAAAATCTTGAATGTTATTCATCTAAAATATTGCCTCCAATGCTAAATACTTGTTCTACCATAACTGTTGAACAATGGGTTACTAAATTTTATTTTGCAATCAGAGCAAGACTTAGGTATTGGGTAGAATGCCTCTTCCACCAATTCAATATTGTAAAATTTGTGCTCCCTTGAGATTCATCAAACTCAAAAAAAAAAAAAAGGTTAGATATTTCTCTATTTCAAAATTACTTCACATTACTCCCTTTTGCCTTTTTTGCCCATGCAATAGAAGTTGGTACATCTATTGATTTTACCTATGTTCCCACTTTGTAAGTCAAAAATTGAGAAGATCCACTATCACCGAGATTATATGTTCTATAAAATTCATTATATAATTCTATTATTAAGTTTTTAACCGTTGTTTGTATAGTTTAATATATTTTTCCGCATCAATTAAATATAAACATTTATAATGCGTATTCGAATAATCACCTAAATCATCTAATTAATAACGTGGATAAAAACAGAAGCAACTAAATAAATAATAAGAATTTCCCCATAATAATGTAGCCATTTTGTTCTCATTGTTCTAATAGTATCATCTAAATTCTTATGATTTTATTTTCTTCAAAAAAATCCAACAATATTAATACATTTTATTAAAAAATAAATGCGTAGTAGGATAATAAACACCGGACAAAGTATAAGTTACATCATTAAAAACTTTTGAAATATCTAAAAAAATTTTGCAATTATCATATTCTTGTGGGTACAAATTAATTTAAGTTACATTATCTGAGATAAATGCACATAATAAATTTTTATATGCAAAAGATTCATTACGTAACTCGTAAGTAGAATTCCAACGATTTGAAGCATTTCTTGAAAATCTTTTTGGTTTTTTTCCATTTGCTCTACAAAATTTTGACCATTATTTTATTATTTGGGGATGTTTCCCTAAAAATTGAATTACGATTTTTAATGGGTTGAGAAAAATATCAAGAGTTTTTAAACCATCTTATACGCATAAATTTAAAGCATGACACATCATCATACGACTGAAAAAATTGGATTGAGATCCTCTAAATTTGGTGTATAAATTTAGATTCTAAATTTTACCTCCTGAAAAGTTGATCACCATGTAGGATTTGATGTCAAGATTTGTTCTTTTTCATCGTCTTATTTTTCTTTTAAGGAGCAAATGTTTTCTTATTATTTTAGTTATTGTTAGAACTACATGGGGATCTCCCCTTTATGTGAATTAACCTGCCCTTATAGTTATAAATCATTCATTAGCCTCATTAATAGGGAAGACAGGCGGCATGGAAATAGAGAAGTGATAGCTTATTAATATCATCTTGTTTGCAATATAGATAGTAAAAGCAAGAAATATGCACTTAGTTCACTAGTGCAACTTCGTTACGCACTTGACTTATGTGTGCAAATGAATTTGAAAAATTTATGTATAAGAACATGAAGTATCCTCACTTTCTCAAAAAAAAAAAACGAATTTATTTTAAATAAGGGCCTGAAGTGACTATATTAGTCTCGATGAATGCTTTAACCTCGCCAGTTGGCCAAATCTTAAGACATTTATTTGAAACTGCATGACCCCTCGAAACCTTTATTAAAATTATTATGGTCACTTCATACTTTTATTTGAAACAATATCCATTCTGCGTCCTCTTGAGAAAATAAGGGAACTTTAGGCCCTTATTTAAAATTTCCCATTGAATTTTTTCAACATTTGCAACCTCCATTAATGGAGGTGCTTGAGCTCAAATGTAGATTGCACGATCTCGGATTTGAGTAGTGCAACCTTATATCTGAGTCGCATGACCTTTAACGTGAGGTTGCATGCATCTTTTTCTAGTGCCGACCTCCATTAATGAAGGCCGACCAAAGGGCACATAGTGCAGGAACCTATCTACGCCCTTGCTGCAATGGTAGTTGTAGGGAAAGCTTGGGCTTGTTTTGTTGTCATCCGGGCATGGAATGGGTCTACAAAGCTTTGGGGATGGTTGAGAGAAGGTGGTGGCCGATAAAAATGGCTTCTTGAAGCTACAATAAATGGAATTGAAAATAGGGTCTCGACCGAAATGGCTGGAGATGATTTCAACGACTGCCGACTGTTGTGGAGACGTTGTCTAAGGTCATGGCATAGCGTCGGAGGTTTGGTGACGATGGGTGAGCGTGGGGGAAGCTGTGGCCAGTGAGACTGTGCGAATAGGGCAATGAACATTGACAAGGTTTTAATATCAACTAGCTTTGGGCATTTCAATACCCACACTTCATCAAGCTTCTTTGAGCTTCCTGGGAAGATTAAATGCTCTCAGGGAGTTCTCTTTTAGTCCCTGTCAATGCTCTAGGTTGTTCGAGCCAACTGAGTTGAAGTTGTTGAAATTGAGATTGAAAATTTTATAGGTTTGACGAGTTTTTTAATTGGAAATGATTGACCAAGATACTATTGAGTTGAAATTAACAAGTTGCAACTTTGATAAGGAAGGAGGAAGCTATGTGATATATTGCAAGGAAGCTCCAACAAAATTGCCGGCCCAGATTCAAGCTCTATGCTCAAGCACATCCATTAATGGAGATTGCAAGGAACAAAAGAGAAAAAGGCAAATAAAGATGATGAACAGGGATAAAGAAAAAAAATCCACGAAAGCATACGACATCAACTCATTGTTGACATGAAAATGCCCCGTCACACAACTAATAGAGATTTTAGAAGGAGGATTAACGGAGCAAATTTGAATTCAAGCGAAAGTTTTATATATATATATATATATATATATATATATATATATATATATATGCATATTGGACAAAAGCCCTTTTCATTTGTGAAATGAAAGAGCTATGTCCTGCCCCAAAAAAAATAAATGAGGAGTCAATATGGTGATTCAATTTCATTTGAATTGACAATTAAAAAGAGCATAAATACACAAAATGGAGAGCTTATATGGACTTAAAATCTCAACTTTTAAGTAATCTTTGTAGTTTAATAATCTAAAAAATATTAAATGGGTTATTTTTGGGTTACTCTTGCCATGTCTCAGGCTATTTTAGATCAATTAGCATCAGAATAGTATGTCTATACCTTAGTGTAGTCAAAGTCCACGAAATAGTGGTATTCTAAAATTGAAAGGGAGAGGCATGACTCTTGCTGTATGAATTAAATGCAACTTTCGTATCTCTATACACTTATAGTTCTCTTTCCCAATTGGTCCTAATCGGTGCAGTACCATTGGCATGGCCTACTCTTTCAGACCCTGATAGATATAGCTAAGTCGCCCCCTTCCCTTTTAAAAATGGGACCACAAGTTTGATTTATAAGCATGTTTTAAGACGAGGGCCGACGGAAGGCCAGTTTTTTTATCAGACAAAGTATGCCATGGTCTATTATTTAGATCAACCCCAATCAAATTTCATGAACCCATGACAGTGTAACCTACATTTGGATTCCACTCAACAGAATGATTTGTTTGGTACACTACATCACTCGGATACGAAGTTTATACAGTATTTTCCCGGATCGAAAGAGTCGCATTTGAAATTTCAGTTAGAGCTTTTTATTTCACCTCCCCTTCTCCAATCTTTTTCTATTCTTTTTTTTTTCTTTTTATGCTGTATATGCTGAAATCAAACATTAATTATTTTAGAGGAGAAGAAGAAGAAGAGAGCAGTCCTCTTAGGATGGCTTACTATTTAGACACTTTCAGTAGTTATCTGCTCCGCACTTGGCTACCCAAGTTTACTGTGGATGTCATCACTAATTAGAAGTTTTCATCATTTATCCTTTAAATAGAGAAGAGTCAATTATTTTAGGCTTTTAGTGGCATTTTTTTTTAAATAAATAAATGAGTATCTACACATGATGTATATAAGGCATCCAAGTCAAGTCTCCCTCTAAGCCATCCTTATCTATGGTGATGTCCTATTTCCCTTATCCAAAGGACAAGTCGGATGGTTAGGAATCTAATAATGTTACAATTTGGTTTCCCTGACTTCCACAATTTCAATTAATTAATTAGTTCGCACATGAAATACAAGCTAACTAATTACAAGGAAAAACAACCTACGCGAACAACTGCATGTTCGTTTCGTGAGCACTTGCCTTACCTGATTCATGAATATTAATTAGTGACGTGGTTGAGAATTTATAGATTAGAACACACATAATTGATGGGTTTTAGGGGTTACGGATGGGCTGCCTATGTTCTCCCACTTTATTTGGTTAATTGAATAGAGATCTTCTAAAATTACATTAAAAATTGACATCTCACTCTACCTAGGATTGGATGGCCTAGATTTATTTTTCTTTTTCGCTTTTTTTTTTTTCTCTTTAGGAGATAGTGGCTACTTATGAGTGCTAATTAAATTACGAGTTCACTTTCGCTCCACTCAAGCCAAGTACACCTCGTCTCTAAAAGCGGAAAATTTTCATTATTAGAGTTATTATAAGTGGGAGCTCCACTTTATGTGAATCAACCCGGCATGCATTACCCTCGTTTAGAGGTGAGACATAAGGCATGCACTAATCGAATGGCTAAACTAGATTACGAGACGATTATAGCAATGACAATGCAAAGTATCCAAAATTAGAGAGAACGGTATAATTTCAAGTCATGAGCCAAGATAGTGACCCGAGTTCAATTAGCTTGACATTTAAAGACCATAAGTACATAAAAGATGATAACTTATATGGACTAAAGATCTCAAATTTATAAGTAATTCTTCTAGATTTTTTGGGTCAGAAGAATCAAGATAGTTAAATGGGTGGTAATTGGGATTTCTTTTTGTCATAGCTCGGGCTATTTTAGATCCATCAGGATTAAATTTAGTTAGTACATATTCTAGTGGAGTCCGGGTCCCAAAAATACTGAGGCAATTCAGATGAAACGCAGAGGCATGACTTGCTTTATGAATTAAATGCAAATTTCGGATCTTTGTGCACTTTTTAGTTGTCTTTTCCGACTATTCCTGGTCAGTGCGGTAAGGGCGGCTTGGTCTTCTCTTAGACCCTGATAGACAGCTAAGTCGCCACCCTGATTTTTGACCTTCGACGAAGGGCCCTCGAATTGATAGAGATGCGGATTTAAAGTAAAGGGCAGATGGAGGCCATCACCTATGCAGCACGGACATGAAATGGGATAAGGGACACGGTACATGGTAACGCTTCACAGAAAAAGTGTTCTGCTCTCAAAGTGTTCCCGGAACACTTTGGGAACAAACGCGTATGGTAAAAAAGTGATCCCAAAGTGTTCCGAGAACACTTTTGAGAAAACAAAAAACACTTTTGGAGCAGAAATGAGAAAATAAAAAAACTTGCTTCTGTGTTCTCGGAACACTTTTTAGAAACACATTTGGAATATTTTTTGGAAACAATTGAGAAACACTTTCTTGAAAGTAATTAAAAATAAAAATAATTAAAGAATAAAATAATTAAATAAAAATAATAAAAAATAAAATAATTAAAATAAAATAATTAAAGAATAAAATAATTAAAATAAAAATAATTTTTCATAAAATAAAAAAGATAAAAATAATAAAAATAAATAACCAAATAAATTAATTAAAATAAAAAAATAATTTTTTTTCGAAATAATAAAAATAAAAAAGTGAAACAATAAAATAATTAAAAATAAAAATAAATTTTTTCAAAAAATAAAAAAAGATTAAAACTCAAAATAATAAAAATAAATAATAAAAAAATTAATTTAAAATAAAATGATTTAAATAAAAAAATAATTTTTTCGAAATAATAAATTAAATTAAATTAAAATAATTAAAATAAAACGAAATAATTAAAATTAATTAATTAATCAAAAATAAAAATAAAAAATAATTTTTTTGAAAAATAAATAAAAAAAATAAATTTTTAGAAAAAATAAATAAAAAATAATTTTTTCGGAAAAATAAATAATTAAAAATTATAAAATAATTAAAAATCAAAAAAATTCTAAATAATAAAAATTAATTGGAAATTGAATCATTTACAAAGGGTATTTTTTTATTAAACAGCATTTACATCAAAGTTGTATCCAAATACACTTTTAATTACAATTATCAATAGTATTTGCAATCAATTATGTAATCATATGTTTATCTATTTGAAACATTTATGTATGACTCATAATTATAATTTTTCTATCTATGGAAGACATATTTCATGTTCTCATTGCTCAATTCTAATTTGTCTTCTCTTTCATTTTTTTTTATTGTTGCTCTCATTCATATTGAAAAAATTAGGAATAGATTAAATGAAAAAATTAGAAATATAATTTTTTTGCAGTTAACAAATGCATTTTTATCTTTTTTTGTTCCGAGAACCAAAACTTTATGCAGCTACCAAACGCGTTTCTGTTCTTTTTTGTTCCGAGAACAGAAATTTATGCAGTTACCAAACACGTTTCTGTTCCCAAAAAATCGTTGCCGGGAACAGAAACACAAAAAAAGTGTTTCTGTTCCAAAAGTTGTTCCGGGAACAGAAACGTTACATACGCACCCCTACTAAGGGACACGTTTACTTACACGTGATTTCTAAAACATAAAAAAATTTCGACATATTGGACATGTTATATATTAAATATATATTTTTAATTCGTGATCAATCCGCACAACCTCAAACTCAGATTCATATCCCAAACCCACAACACTTCCATTGGCCTTATTAGAATATAGAAGGAAATATAAACGAAAAAAACAAGAAATTTGCATGGTTTTTGTGTGCAAAGAACAAAGACTTCCCTAAGTGACAATGGCAATGAGCGAGGGAGACAATTGCAGGGACTGAGAGGAGCGGAGACGAGCTGAATGCCCGAGGTGAGCTGACAACGCAAGCTAAGGACACGACCTCACCAGGACCAGAACTTAGTGGCGAGATGAGGACACGAGCTAAGGACCTGAGGCGAGGCCGGCAACCACAAGGCGGCGAGCCGCAAGGCGTCCAGGGGAGTCGAAGTTGACGGAGCAAAGAGCAACGAGAGATAGAGCGCGAGGCACAGAGAAGAGGCACGATGAGAGAACTTCACTAAAAACTTTCCCATCTTACCCCCAGACATGCAAGTCCCTCGCATGTCCGCTATGTTGACCAATGTCGACACTCAAAAACGTGTTGACCATGTGTTTGAGCATGTCTAGAGCATGTCAGACATGGCCACGTGTTGCACACACAAAAATTCTCCCTGAAGGCGAGTACGTGCTACATAATTCATCACTTCCACTCAACTCAAGCGTGAAACTAGTGTTTTATAGACTAAACTATTAGATAAATCCAATCTTTTATCTTTTTCTTTTTCTTTTTTTCTTCTTGCGCCGCCAGTCGCCAGACCTTAGCAACGGCTAGCAACCAACCACGCTCGCCAGATATGAAGAGGCTTGATTTATGTCGCCGGTCATCGCCTGTCGACAAGGCCTGCCAATCGGCAGAGCAAACACGAAAATGAAAAATTAAAAAATTGAGATAAATAATTTTAGAAAGTGTTTTTTACCTCTTTAGATTTAGAAACTCGCTTTCCTAATTTTATGAATAAATTTTTGGTTGACTAAGTTATTTTTGGTGAACAAAATAAGCGAAAGTCTGAAAAACTAACTCCAATAAAAAAAATTCACAAATGGATGAAAAAATAAATGGACATCGACACTCGAGGGATATGTCAAATCTGTCCGTTGTATGGGTACCAGAGACGTACTGTGTCCCTTCTCCAAAGAACATGTCGAAGGGGGTACCATTTATGCCGTCCTTGTCTACGGTGAGAGGGAAATTGTGATTGTACCCAAAAGTAATAAACAGACCTATTTCCCTTACTTGTCGAAGGAGGTGCCATTTATTTTTTTTGAAAAAATAAAATATCATTAAAAATTATTTACATCAGCGCCGACTGTACTATATAGGACGATCAATATCCGTCTCAGTAATTTCCAGTCAAAATTGGTCAAATGAATTGAATTAATACAAATGCAAAAAGCGTATGACTCAATTAAAAAAAATATGGGGTTAGGTAATGAATTGGTTTTTTTTTTTGGTAAAGAGGTTAGGTAATGAATTGGTTTAATTACAATAAATTTAAGAATTTTTTTGGTAATTCTTCCCCCTCTTGGCTCTGTGGTCATAGTTAGGAATTTAAGAAACGTGACAATTTGTTTTCCCCTTTTACTTTTTCTGTTAAAGTAATTAAATATTAAACCACGTCTTCATCTAACAGCTTAAGCTTTTGGAACAGTTGACAGTAGTCTTACAAAAATCTCACATAGTATCAGAGCAGGAGTTCCCAAATTCAAATCCTTCTAAGCTCCTATTTGCCTCATCAATGATATATTTCCACCCTTATTACTAGGCAAAAAGACCAAACTAATCGTGAGGGAGAGTGTTAAACCTTAGTACTAGGCAAAAAAACCAGATTAAGCGTGAGGAAGAGTGTTAAAGTAATTAAATATTAAGCCACATCTTCATCCGATAGCTTAAGCTTTGGAATAATTGGCAGTGGTCCTACAAAAATCTCACATTTTCGATGAGCTAATCGATTCACAGACGAAATACAAGCTAACCGATTGCAGGAAAACCAACCTACGGGAACCACTAGGTCTAGTCTGCTCTACAAAAACCAACCTCAATCTAATTGATCGCTGCCGAAAACATTCCCAACTTCGATGAGCTAGGGCATGCAGGCATATGGTCGATACCTTCTGGCAAGGCATGCAAAGAACTGCATGTTCGGGCATTTCGGCTCTTAGTCTTACTTGATCCATGAGATTAATGAGTGGCATATTTCATAGGCTTGTAATTTACCTATTTAAAGTTGATTCTCTTTACGGGGAAAAAACCTAGAGTCCAATTCACATCGTGACCGAACTTCTAGACCCTTTTGCTGTGATGTCTAGCTATGGCATACCTCGCGTGGAGAGAGGTCCGTCTTCTAGCTTCTTTGTGGAGCTACAACGATGAGCCCCCAATCAGACCTTCTAGTCGTAGGTGATGAGGTGTAATTATACCTTATCAACCAAATATTTCGTATTGAATGCGGGATCCTTCTATGTAATGTCCCCAGGGGGTCATTAGCAGTCATCGCCTCTCCTCGCCAAAAGAGGCTCACTTTTTTCAAGCTTGTGGGGATTGTACGTACACTTCAAGTGTTAATGGAGGGTACTCCTAGACTTTGCAAAGTATTATGATACTTAGGTGCTTCTTTCCAATGTTTAAGATATAGAATAACCACACTCCCTTAGTTCATTGGATGAAGTGCAGTCTTCATTGTCTTGAGATAGTGTGAAATGTGGTCCACGAAATTAACCAAGTAGGAGACCAACATGCTAGCGAGTACCATTCTCACCGGATGCTTCCCGTTGAAAGCCTGGAAAAGTGCAAATGTGGCTTTTTCTCCGATCGAACAAAAGCCATCTTCTTAAAGATTTCCCAGCACTGACTCGTGAATTGGCATTACCTGTAGCTTCATAAAGTCCCACATAAAGACTTCCCTCCTCAATACGGAACATGGTCCTTATCCTCCAATTGATGTCGAAAGCCACAATGGGCGGCACTAACAGACAACATTAAGTCAAAAAAAAAATAATAAATAAACAAAAAGAAATAGAAATTCAATGTAAGGTTCATATCCCACTTTATATCAACATTGTATGTCATCTATATCACTACAATGAGGTAAACACTTTAGTGCCGCCCATTGTTGCTCATTGTTGCACAACGAATAAGAAAGGTGGACATCTCAACAACAGGAATTGATGTAAGAATAACGACTAGGTGTTCAGCCTAAACTACTTTTTCCCTTTATTTTTTTTTAATCATAATATCAGCACTATCTTAACACTTTCAAAAGCCGCACGACTGTTTTTAACATCTAGGTTCTAATCATTGAATTTGTGATGGTTTGCCTCCCATCTTAGAATCGGCACAAGGCACCTAGTAATGTCAATTTCAAGACCAACATCCTCCGAAGCAAGAAAAAAAAAATCCCATTTTTCGAGCGTGTTCATGTATTTTTCTTTTGCAGTCATTAATGATTGTTTAATGTGCAAAATAAGACATGATATTAATCGAACGATGCCACGTCAACGTATAATGTAAAATAAAGATGGTGTGATTTAAACCATTTTCGAGATATAGAACATATTTGTTATCATTGCCATTATCATATTCTTTCGTCAGTTAAACCATTTAGCAAAGGAAAGAAAAAAAATAAAAGAATATTTGCGGAGGGAGAAGCAAACAAAAAAAAAAAAAAAAAACACCCCAAAGGCCCCTATAAATTTTCTCCTTTATCTTCATGTTCGTAACCATCCCATCCCAAACCCTCTTTCACAGCACATTCTCCCTCCACTCTTTTCAAAACATCCATCAGAAGGGAAAGCAAATGGCCAGTTCACGCTTTGCAAGATTCATAACAGAAGTTGTGCCATCACAACTTGCGACTGCCACGAGGAGGGGGCACAAACCACGCCTCGTGATGGATACGATCCGCGAAGACAGAGAAGAAGAGGAGAGGCATGCACATGAAAGCTTCAGCAATGCTTCTCTCTCTTCTTCTCCAGAAAGCTCTTCCGCTTCTCGGGCAGTGGCCGCTTCGACTGGGTTGAACTCCAAGGTCTACTTCAACCAAGTCCGAACATCCTTGTTCGTTCGGAAATGACTCTGTTCGTTGTTAGCTGATGGTGACGGGGCGCCTGTCTTCGAGGCACAAGACCTTTCCACCATTTTTGCTCTTCATCTGATAAGATCAAGGGCTTCTTGCTTGAGACTGTGTAGAGAGAGAGAGAGAGAGAGAGTGGTTTTTCATTACTTGGCTGTAACGAGTTGGTTTTTTTCTCGTAGTCGAGTTGCTCTCTAGTTGCTTTTTTTTTTTTTTCAATCTGAAGGGGAATTCTCGTACCCTGTGGTTATTCGTTACTCGGCTGTAACGAGTTGGTTTTTTTTTCGTAGTCGAGTTGCTCTCTTGTTTCTTTTTTTTAATCTGGAGGGGAATTCTCGTACTGTCTTCAAGGCAATGTGCTGTATACCATGTGTAGGGAAACCGTTCCATTTGTTTCTTTCTTCCATTGTTCGTCTTCTAATTTCCTTTTTAGGTCTCAAAAAAGAAATTAATTGTAAGGATTATGATCAGGTCAATCAAACAATTTCGAATTTATACAAAACAAATGGGGTTGAGAACGGATCGAGGACAAAATTGTCTTGGGAGGACCTCATCATAAAGTTACTATTGTAAAGCAATTAGGGCATGTTAGGATAACCCAATTGACAATTAATGATGTTAAGTTTGTTCGATCACATAATATGAAATTGACTTAAATTATTCAATTAAGTAAAAATTCACTTATTTGGTAATTAAGGAAGAGGTTACTTAAGTCATTCCATAGAAACAAAATTGATGGTAATTAGGATTTTGCTAAATTTTATTGATAAAAGTCATAAAACATACCAATGAGTGCATATTTAGGAGTTAATTATTTCTTTATATCTTCGTTTTCCATATTTCATTACCCCTTAGCATGACATTAAGAGAGGAAACAAAAATCATATCTCACATGTTAGCATCTTAGGATGCATTTCCTACACACACACACAAAGGTTAAAAAGAACTCCTTACGATTTTATTTAGGCTAAAGGTGAATATTTACACCACTTAGGCTCCATTTATTTTAAAATAAATAATTTTTGTTAGAAAATAATGCTAACGTAGTATTTTTATACTCAACGGCAAATTTATGCTTAAATTAGGGAAAGTGATTTTCTCTTTGAAAAATCAAAAATCATTTTTCAAAAAACAAAACTAGACCTCAGTACTTGGGCATGAGAACCTCGACAACTGTGGCTCGGGTCCTTAGCAAACACGTTTAGGTCCATCGAGGCTGGACCCAATTCCTCAGCAGTCAAGCACAAGTCCACAAAGGCAGGGAGCTGGTCCCTTGAGGTTGTGCTCGAGCCGTAGTGCACATGCTCTAGCCCTTGACTTCTATGCTCGAGTACACAACCCCTATGCTTAAGTCATTAGCGCTTAGGCCTAGGTCAAACAAGGTCATCTCGCATTCTAGACACCAAGCCTAAGACCTTAATGCCTATGCATGGGTACCCAATAGCCATGCTTGGTTACTAACTCCACCACTAGTCATTGGCGCCCGCACTCGAGTGCATTGAGACTGGGCCTAGGTCTACAAAGGTCGAGTCTGAGTGTGAGTCCCTTGAGGCTAGGTCTAGGACCCTAATGCCATTGCCCAAGTCCCCAACAGCCATGTCTAAATACCTAGCTCCACGCCTAAGTCAGTAGCACCCAAACCTAATATTACGGCCAAGCCCAATTCCTCAATAACCGAGCATGGGCTCCCAATGGCTATGCCCATGTCCCTTGTAGCCAGGCCTCGAATTTTAATGCCCGTTCTTAGGCTTCCTGCATCTGTGCTTGGGAACACAGCTTCTATCAACATCTAGGCCGAGATCATTGGTGGCTATGCCCAAGATCCCGATGCCCATGCTCAGATTCTTGGCAACCATGCCCCAAGTACCCAACTCCGCATCTAGGTCGGATTCCACTGAAGGTCATGCCCAAGTCTCCAATAGTTAAGAATGATAAAGCGGAAGAGAGGAATTCTTATATAATTCGATGTATTATAATAAAGATTACATCACTCTACTTCTAGGCTTTATGAGATCACTATCTAAGGTAGTATATATTAATCAAGATATGCATAACAAAAGGGAGATTTATGCGCAGTATTAAGAGATCTATAGAATCAACAAAATTGTCAAATATCTCTAACATAGGAAATTTATGCTAGATAAATCTTAATTATGTCTAACACTGATGACGAATAATAATCTTCATAATCTTCTTCATATATCGTTTCTAAATAAATGTGAAAATGGAGCCTTGATTGGTGACTGGAGATCGGAGATTATATGGTTGGCGGCCACCACACAAGTAGGGGTGACAGCTAAAAAAGGGGTCAGTGATGACATCTCTTCTGGTGACATTTCATCGGTATCAGCCACCGGGAACATCTTTGGAGGTACTGTTTTAGGCATTTTAGGATCAGCCATTTTGCTATTCTTGAGGGGGGACTTACATGTGATCTTGCAAGCATGTTGCGCGATCCATATATATATAAGGTGGATATATGATGGATATTGCACAAAATATGATAAGGGTGAAAGATATTATTCCTGAAATAGTCTCATGTGCCACATCATCATACCATTAAAAAAACTGGATTGAGATCCTCTAAATTTATTGTGTAAATTTAGATTCTAAATTTACCTCTTGAAAAGTTGACCACCATGTAGGATTTGATGGTCAAGATTTATTCTTTTTCATCATCTTATTTTTCTTTCAAGGAGGAAATGTTTTCTTATTATTTTAGTTATTGTTATAAATACATGGGGAGCTGCCTTTTATGTGAATTAACATGCCCTTATTGTTATAAATCATGGCATAAGCCTCACTAATGGGGAAGACAGGCAGCATGGAAATAGTGAAGTGATAGCTGATTAATATCTTCTTGTTTGCAATATAGATGGTAAGAGCAAGAAATATGCACTTAGTTCACTGGTGCGGCTTTGTTACACACTTGGCTTATGTGTGCAAATGAATTTGAAAAAAATTCGTATAAGAACCTGAAGTATCCTTTCTTTCTCAAAAAAGGGTTCAAAGTAAATTTTATTTCAAATAAGGGCCCAAAGTGATTATATTAGTCTCAATGAATGCTCTAATCTCGTCAGCTGGCCAAATCTTGAGGTACTTATTTGAAACCGCATGGCCCCTCTAGACCTTTATTTGAAATTATTATGGTCACTTCAAATCTTTATTTGAAACAATATTCACTCTGAGTCCTCTTGAGAAAATGAGGGAGCTTTAGGCCCTTTTTTAAAATTTCTCATTGAATTTTTCCAACATTTGCATCCTCCGTCAATGGAGGTGCTTGAGCTCAAATCTAGGTTGCACGATCTCGGATTTGAGTAGGGCAAACTTATATCTGAGTCACATGACCTTTAATGTGAGGTTGCATGCATCTTTTTCTAGTGCCGACCTCCATTAATAAAGGCCAACCAAAGGGCACAGAATGCAAGAAACTATCTGTGCCCTTAGTGCAATGGTAGTTGTAGGGAAACCTTAGGCTTGTTTTATTGTCATTCGGGCATGGAATGGTCTATAAAGCTTCGGGGATGGTCGAGCGAAAATGTTGGCCGATAAAAATGACTTCTTGAAGCTGCAATAAAAGGAATCGAAAATAGAGTCTCGGCCAAAATGGCCGAAGGTGATTCCAACGACTGTCAACCGCTGTGGAGGCATTGTCCAAGGTCATGGCACAGCGTCGGAGATTTGGTGACGATGGGTGAGCGTGGGAGAAGCTGTGTTTGGGTGAGACTGCGTGAACTGGGTGATGAACATTGATGAGGCTTTAATATCAACTAGCTTTGGGCATTTCAATACCCACATTTCATCAAACTTCTTTGAGCTTCCTGGGAAGATTAATCTCTAAGAGGGCTCTCTTTTAGTCACTATCAATGCTCTAAGTTGTTCAAGTCCACTGAGTGTTGTTCGAGTCCAATGAGTTGAAGTTGTTGAACTTGAGATTGAAAATTTTGTGGGTTTGACAAGTTTTTTTAATTGGAAATGATTGACCAAGATACTGTTGAGTTGAAATTAACAAGTTGCAACTCTGATAAGGAAGGAGAAAGCTATGTGATAGATTGCAAGGAAGCTCCAACAAAATCGCCAACCCATATTCGAGCTCTAAGCTCGAGCACCTATGTTAATGGAGATTGCAAGGAACAAAAGAAAAAAGGGCAAACAAGTATGATGAACAGGGATAAAAAAAAATCCACGAAAGCATATGACATCAATTCATTGTTGAAGTGAAAATGCCTCGTCACACAACTAATAGAGATTTTCGAAGGAGCATTAATCTATGTTGCACTGACACATTAAATAGGTCATCACGTCGGCGTCAGACACGGACATGCATCCAACACGTGGTCAACGCTTGTCGAAGATCTAAGATGTGGTCAACATCGGCGATACGTCGAAGACACGTGAGTCGATGAGAAAGAAGGGCGAAAGCACAAATTTGGAGGTCGAAGATTGGAAGCGCAGATCTAGATGTCAGAGATCAGGGAAGAGGAGAAGAAAGGTGGCTGCGTCTCGAAATATGATAGAGAAGAGAGCTCGCAACGAGTGAGTCAGTGGGGAAAGAAGGCTGGATAGTATTGAAGTTGGTGAATACTTCGAAATCTCTTATTTTTTACATTGGGTATGCCCACGTGAGCTTAAGAAAATCAAAGTATGAACCGACAACGTGGGACCTTACGGGCGGAATGCGGGGATTCGAGAGCAACGCCCTCAACATGAGCCTCCCGCTGCCGATCAGTTGGGCGAGGATTCCGCTCCACAATGAGTGGTGCAGGTGCCTCGATGATGGTGAGAGGGCGGACGGCTTGGGAGGTGCACCCCCAAAACAACATCGATTTAGGCTTTTATTTAGTAGCATCGTTTGTGTGGGATAAAGTACTTTTGGATGATTAGGGTTTTAGGCCCATTATTTTTAAAGTCATATATATTGTATCGTATGAGAAATCCTAGTAACAAACGAAAAAATATAATAAAATTCTTTTGTAGGACGTAGCCCTATTCTGGGGTGAACCTGGGTAATCTCGTGTGTCATCAATTTTCTATTGTCGTGTGATTGCTTGATATTTAATTTCGGAAAAAAAACCCATCAAATAGGGCGGATCTGAAGGAGGGCTAGAAAGTAGTGATGGACCGAACTAGCGGGAGAATGAGCTTCATGTGCGTCGGAGGACAGAACAGAAAGTGCCGAAGGAGAGACGAGACAGCCAAAATTCATGGTAGTCATGTCACTTCGCAAGACAAAGAAGCGAGAGGGAGAGTGAGGCAAGTGAGATTTTTATAAAAAAAGGTCAACAAGATGAGAGAGGAGGGCATGCAAGTCCACAGGGGGGAGGGAGAAGACAAAGATAGGAGAGGAGGGCGTGTAGGCGGGGGAAGGGTGTGGGGGGAGAAGACAAAGATGAGAGAGGAGAAAGGGAGTGCAGATCTTGTAGAGTAGACTAGAAAGAACATAATACTAATAATAGAAAAGATGAGAGAGGAGGGCGCGCAGGTTTTTGTAGGGGGTGGGGGATGGACACAAAGATGAGAGAGGAGAGAGGGCGTGCGTCTAGTTTGCTCTACATTAATATTTTTTTAATAATAAAAAATATAATAATATCTTTTTTGAAAATATGTTTTGACTTCACTTATTATCTTTCTCAAAATCTGCTATACCATGATAGAAAATTTATTTTGTATTATAAGAGCTTTTTTTTTTTAAAATCATCATTTTTACAAAAAAAGTAAATAATAATTTACCTTGCATATATGAAGAAAAAAATTAATATAGAATGTATCCCCAGTGTTGTCGAATTTTTTTAAAAAAATTACGTGTCGACATGTCTTGTCCGTTGCGTGTCGGTGTTGGAGTCAGTGCTATATAGATTAATGGAGCAAATTGATTAAAGCAAAAGTTAGATACATATATATTATATATATATATATATATATATATATGGACCCTTTTCCTTTCCGAAATGAAAGAGTTATGTTCTGCCCCCAAAAAAATAAATGAGGAGCCAAGATGGTGATTCAATTTCATTTGAATTGACAATTAAAAAAACCATAAATACACAAAATGGAGAGCTTATATGGACTAAACTCTCGACTTTTAGGTAATTTTTGTTGTTTAATAACCTAAATAATATTAAATGGGTGATTTTTGGGTTACTCTGCCATGTCTTAGGCTATTTAAGATCAATTAGGATCAAAATAGTGTGTCTATAGCTTAGTGCAGTCAAAGTCCATCAAATAGGGTATACTAAAGATGAAAGGGAGAGGCATGACTTGCTTTATGAATTAAATGCAAATTTCGTATCTTTATGCACTTTATAGTTCTCTTCCCAATTGGTCCTAATCAGTACATACCGTTGGCATGGCCTACTCTTTCAGACCCCTAATAGATAAAGCTAGTCGCCCCCTTCCCTTTTCGAAAATGGGACCACAAGTTTGATTATAAGCATGTTTTAAGATAGGGCCGACGGAAGGCCATCAGTTTCATCAGACAAAGTATGCCATGGTCTATAATTTAGATCAACCCCATTCAAATTTCACGAACCCTTGACCGTGTAACCTACATTTGGATTCCACTCAACAGTATATGATGGGTTTAGTACGCCTGCATTGCTCGGATATGAAGTTTATATAGTATTTTATCAGTAAGATTAAAAAGAGGCACATTGTTTGAACTTTAAGCTAGTACGTTTTATTTCGCCTCCCCTGCTACAATCTTTTTCTATTCTTTTTTTTTTTTTTGAAGAAGAGGAACACTCCTGTTGTACTATGCTGAAATCAACACATTAACTATTTTAGATAAGAAGAAGAAGAAGAAGATGCGCAAGCCATGCATCTTGGATCGGCTTAACTACTTAGATGATTTTCAGTAATTATTCATTTCGAATGGCTACAGGTTTACATGGGTGTCTGTAACAATTAGAAGTGTTGCATCATTTATCTTGAAATGGAGAGTGTCAATTATTTTAGGGCTTTTAGGGCATTTCGTTTAAGGAATAACGAGTATCTACACCCATCCATCGGTGGACCAGCTAGTTTGCGCTTTGGTCCTTTCACCGAAACCTGGGTTCGAACCTCGCTTGGTGCCGGTGATTTAAGGCGAGGGTCGTGGAGGTGGGATGCTGCGCTGCCACTCCGGGAGGATTAGTCGAGTTTGTGCGCGATCCGTGACGGACGCTGGCCCCACACCTTCGATACCAAAAAAAAAAAAAAAACTGAGTATCTACACATGATGGATATAAGGCATCCAAGTCCAGTCTCCCTCCTATGCCATCCTTATCTGCGGTGATGTACTATTTCCCTTATCCAAAGGACATGTCGGATGGTTAGGAAATCTGAAGAATGTTACAATTTGGTTTCCCCAACTCCACACTTTCAATTAATGAATTAGTTGCAGATGAATACAAGCTAAAACTAATCACCAAGGGAAAAACATCCTACGTGAACAACTATATGTCCATTTCGTGGGCACCTTGCCTTACTAACATGAATATAATAGTGACGTGGTGACATTTATATAGTAAACACACATAATGATGGGTTAGGGGTTACGGGTGGGCCGCCATGTTGTCCACTTTATTTGATTAAACTAAATAGAGATACTGCCTAAAATTACATATATATTAATGGTTTAAAGTAAATCCTGAAAAAAAAAATTGACAGCCTCACGTTACCTATGATGGATGGACTAGATTTATTTTTCTTTTTCGCTTTTTTTTTTCTCTTTAGGGGTTAGTGGCTACTTATGACTGCGAGTAAATTAAAATTACGAAGTTTCACTTCGCTTACTCAAGCCAAGTACCATCGTCTCAAAAGCAGAACAATTTTGATTGATAGCGTTTATAAGTGGGGCCCACTTTATGTGAATCCAAACCTAGCGTGCATTACCCTCATTAGAGGTGAGAACATAAGGCATGCACTACACCCGAATGACTAAACTAGATTACAAGTATGATAGCACAAACAATGCAAAAGTATCAAAAATTATAGAGAACGGGTATGGATTATAGGTCACAAGAACCAAGATAGTGACCAAATTCAATTGGCTTGACATTTAAAGCCCAAAGTGCAACAAAAAATGACAACTTCTGTGAACTAAAGATCAAAATTTATGAGTGATCTTCTAAAATTTTTTGATCAGACGAGTCAAAATAGTTAAATGGGTGGTATTTGAGATCCATCAGGGAATTCAAATTTAGTGTTGGTACATATCTTATATGGAGTCCCAAGTCCAAAAATAGCGATGACAATTCAGAGGAAAGGATAGGCGCGACTTGCTTTGTGAATTAAAGGCAAATTTCGGAAGCCTTGTGCACTTTTCGTTTCGCCTCATTGTTCCAACTATCCTAGTCACGAGTACAGTGGTCAAGCGGCAAATCGCTGGTCCCACACATCGACAGACCCTGATAGATAGCTAAGTCGCCACCTGATTTTGACCTTTCGATGATGGGCCCTCGAGTTGTTCGAGTGTAGAGATGTGCGTATTTAACAGCTGATGGGCAGATCGGAGGACATCACCTTCTTGATCTGGGTATTTCTCGAGCGTGGAAACCACTAGTTTAAGGGACTATACTTTAGATAAAATCAATATTTCTTTCTTTTCTTTTTTTTATCTTTTTTTCTTCTTGCTCCGTCAAGTTGCCCGGACAATCGCGACACGGCAAAGCCAAACCCAACCCGTGCACTGTTACGGACCTCTTCCCGTATGGTAGAGGCTTGGACATCATGGGGCCAGTGCCTCACTGTCGAACAAGGCTCGCCGATCGGCAGAGCGAGCAGAGCTAATCAGAATTTGAAACAATTAATAATAAAATAAACAATACATAATAAAACTAAAATATAAAAAAAATTGACGCTAGTAATTCTCACGACCAACCGCTGCTTTTTACCACTCTTTAGATTCTAGGACAGAATCAACTCATTTATCCTAATTTCATAAATAAAATCTTTTAGTGACTAAGAATCATTTAGCTGAATCAACTAGCCGAAAGTCCGAAAAAGCTAACTACAGCTAACAAAAAAAAAATTCACAAAATGATGAAAAAATTAAAAGGACATCGAAGACGCGAGGGATACCGTGAAATGTGCGCATCGTATCGGGTCATTAGAGAAGCAACTGATCCATTTCTCCAAAGAGCGCGTCGAAGGCGGCTACCCTTCTATGCCGTCCCTTGTCTACGGGTGGGGGAATTGTAATTGTACCAAAAAAAAGTACAAAACAAACCTAT